>VDFB02000008.1:249122951-249377783 GCA_007258455.2 Sequoia sempervirens
AGTTTTGCTTTGATGTCTTTGTAATGAAGGGGAGTCTAGTGTCATCTTTTCACTATCACTGAAGGAAGTGACATTGCTATTGTTTGAAAGAGTTGTGATAATGTTGTCATTGTATTGCACCATGATATCCTCCCTAGGAGGAGAGATTTTAGGAGAGTTATGAACTAGATGTTCATGACATTCGAAGGTTGGTTCTTCTAAAATTACTTCATCGCAAGTAAGGTAGTTATCAATGGTTGTATTGTCTTGTTTATAAATGATGGCATTCTCCTATTCAATAATGTTTTCCCTAGGAGAAGAGAGACAAGTAGAACTCTCAAAATTCTCTTTTTTTATCATGTACCACCAAAATATCTTCTTGACAACTAGGAGAGATACTAGGAGAAGAATAAATGTGATATTCATCATTATCCATGATTTCATACTTGTTTTCAAAGGTTCCATTATCTTGTGCCATAATATCTACCCTATTAGGTAAGCTTTTAGGAGAGGAGAAAACAAGAGGTTCATCACATTTCGTGGTTATGTTTTGAAAAGTAGCTTCATCACAAGTAGGAGAGGTATCAAGAAAAGGACAACTATGATTCTCATGCTTAGCAATGATTGGAATCTTTTGTTCAAATAGATCTTTCCAAATGGTAGGAGCATTAGGGAAGGGAGGAAAAATATTATCATGACTCTCGATAAGCGTATTCTCTAACACCAAACTATCATCTATGCATTGAGGAGGGATATTAGGAGAAGGAAAAAATTTATTGTCATGGTTATCTATGATTTCATCCTTTTTCACTAAAACATTCTCATAAGAAAGGGATGAATGGAGACTAGGTAAGGTGATATTTGGAAATGTGTCTAAGATCTCATCTTCTTATGTCATAATATCTTCCCAAGGGGGAGGAGAAGAGGGACAATCAATTCTGTCAATGATTTATCTTCTTTCACCAAGATATTGTCATCACTACTAGGATAGGTATTGGTAGAAGAATAATTATGATTGTTATGATTTTATACAATTTCATCCTCTTGTGTTATGACATTCACACAAATCTGATAGATACTAGGAGGGTATCCAACATGTTTATCAAAGGTTTTACTTTGCTTTCCTATATTAATCCCAAGAGTAGGGAAAATAGAATCATATAAGCCATTTGATATTCTAGGAACACTAAATGCTTGAAAAGAAAATGTGATGAGTGTTGGAAATACAAGAATAGACAACTGAGAGGGGGGGTGAATCAGTTGTCATAAAAATTTAAACTTTTTCTAACTTAACTTATTCTTAATCTTAGATCTAATTAATGAACAATTAACCATAAGTAGTTAACACATCAGAGAGACAAAGAACACCAAGGTTTTTTACGTGGAAACCCTATTAGGGAAAAAACCATGGTGAATGTTAGTCCACAAGATTATACCCTGCTAAAAGTATAATGAAAAATAATAAGGGGAATACACATGCATTCAAGCACACTACCTAGAGCTCATTGCTCAATTACAAAAGGGGCTCACTGCCCAACAAAGTTGGATTAAAAATTCGGAGGGTATGACCTAAGAAAATAGCTTCTAATCAAGCCTTGTTACAATTTCAATTAAGCTCAACACTTCTTCACACTTCACACAATCTTCTTCACACTCTGCTCAATAATGATATTTGCACATACGCACATAGGAGCACACAAAGCGTACTTTCCACTGATCACACAATCACTCTTATATATCCGATATAGGATATTTCATCAGAACATGGTCAACCAAGAAAAATAAATTATATTTACAATGTCGGCCTAGATTAACAAGGTATGTGCAAGATCATCATGGAAAACACAGGCCCTTAAGTGGCAAAAAAAATCAGAAAAATCAGAGTTAGGCAACTTGACATAAAAATTTGAATAAGTTATCTATATTATTTCAAAAATATGTAAGAATAGAATCTGTAACAAATTGAATTTAGTTTCTAAACTACTAGGTTTGTTTTTAAAAAATAGAAATCTATTTGGTGAAAATTTGAAATTTCAATACGTGTACTTTGAATTTTAAGGAAAAAATAAGAAGTAGATTAATGCAATGCGACCACTAACCACAATAAAATGATAATGTTATTTATTATAGATTTTTAGATATAAGTAGAGGACTAATGTCCCAATGTGATGCATATTTTTTTGTAATTTTTCCAAGTAAATAATTAATTATGAATTTTTTATTACAACTTTTAAAAAATATAAAAAACTTGTATGTCTGACCACCTTAACTTGGTCAAAACTTCATGAAATTCAATTTTTATTTTTTTAATCCTATATTATACGAAGCATGGAATGTGACACATATTTTTGATTTAACTAATGTGATACTTTTTGAAAGCTATAGATTTTTTTCAATCATTCTATCAATTATGCTTTAGTCATAATTTGAATAGAAAATGAATAATAATTGCTTATTCAATTCAAATTAAAGCATAATTTATATTGGTAGAAAGCTGAGAATATCCTTTAAAAACCCTTTTCGTTTCATCAATTTTGGGTAAAAAAAGTCGTCAGCCACATACCGATCATATTGCCACTTTTTGGCCCATCATGATCATGCACATACCCTACAACTAAATTTTAATGTGAACCCACCAAGGTCAGCCACAACATAGAGGAGACCCAAATTAATATCTCCAACAAAAAAAATACTTTAATTAATTTCACCTCCAACATTCGCAACACACTATCATCAACATGTCAGCCAGGAACATGAAAAACCAAAGATGCACAAGAAAAGATCTTCAATCAGGAGCTCACCGGATCAAGTGGATGTACCACAAAGATAGAGAATTAACTAGAGACATCTAAGAACAACAAGAAACAATAGAGAAGCATCTGCAACAGTTGAGATAACTAGAATCACACAATCTTCATTCAAGAACATTGACAGAGACTAGCAAAACACTGTCAGACCATAACTCACATAGAACTTTAGGCAAACTTCTGAAACTTCCAGTAGATGAACTAGAAATACTCAACAATAAACCCTTTAATCCACATTAGCTAATCTTTTACGTACAGAAAAAAAAAACCTTCAAGACTTGCATAGTTCCACTGTGAACCTAAAACACTTTCTTTTACAATTTTCTCAATCTCTTCGACATATAGAGCAAGTGATACACCAAATGCTAATAGTTTTGACATCAATGACAACCACATATCAACAACACATCCAAAACATCCAACAATCTCCAACAATATCCCCCTTTGGAATTAATGGCAACACATGATGTGAAAAATACAATCAACCCAACACACTGACTTCTTTTCCACTTCATTTCTAAAAAGATTTGTCATGTTGCTCTTCTCCCTCTAATATTTTTTTCACATTACTCTTCTCCTCCTTTCACATCAATGGAAAAGGTAACCATGACCTTTCCATACACATGCTCTAAGCCACATATCTAAACATCTGACTACTCCCCCTGAGTTGCAGCCACAAAGACATGAATCCCGATCAGAATATAGCAATAAGGCCCATGGATTGATGCAAGTAAATGCATCATTTAGTTCTTCTCAGGAGGGGTAATTACCCCTAGCATTATTTTGAGATACTCAAAAGTATCCTTTGACAATGGCCTAGTAAATATATCTGCAATCTATTCTTTGGTAGGCACATACTACAATCTGAATTCTTTCTCATTCACTTTCTCCCTCAAGAAATGAAACTCGATTGATATATGTTTAGTCTTAGAGTGTACCACTAGATTCCTTGATATATTTATTGCAATTGAGTTGTCATAGTAGATGGCAATAGGATCTTCATATATTACCTTCATATCTTTCATCATTTGTTTCATCCATATCACTTGAGTACAGTTATTTGTAGAAACAATATATTCTGCTTCAACAGTGGATAGAGAAATGAAATTTTGGTTTTTGCTTAACCAGGACACTAACTTCTTCCCTAAGAGGAAAGTACCACCACTAGTACTTTTTTTATCATCCACATCACTATCCTAGTCAACATCAATGTATGCACACAAAGTGAGATCATAATCCTTTGGATACAAAAGTCCAAAGTCAACTATTCCTTTCAAATATCTAAAGATTCTTTTAATAGCAGTCACATGTGATTCTTTTGGATCAACTTGAAATCTAGCGATCATAAATACAACATTCATAATATCCAATCTAGTTTGAGTTAAGTAGAGAAATCCACCAATCATTGATCTATATCTGGTTTCATTTTCCTTAGGAGAGTCATCATTCTAAGTCAACTTACATTTGATTACCATGGGAGTACCAATAGGTTTGGAGTGTTCCATTCTAAACTTCTTCAATAGTTCTCACGTATTTAGATTGAGATATGAAAATCCCCTAGTCCAACTGTGTAATTTGTAATCCTAGAAAGAACTTCATTTCACCAATCATGCTCATCTCAAATTCACTCTTCATCTCATCAGCAAATTTCACGCATATATTATCATCTCCTCCAAAAATGATGTCATCAACAAAGACTTCTATGATTAACTCCTTATCATGATCTAATTTGAAATATAATTTACTATCAATAGTACCTTTAGTGAATCCAAGCTTCAGTAGATATTTATCCAATCTAGCGTACTATGCTCTGGGGGCTTGTTTGAGTCCATATAGAGCTTTCTTCAATCTACAAACCATATCTTCCTTATCTATTAGCTGAAATCCATCTGACTATTCAATGTACACTTCTTCAATTCTAGCAACATGGGCAAAGGTTTCTTCGAAATCAATACCTTCCATTTGAGATTACCCTTTACATACCAATCTTGCCTTATTCTAGACCACTTCACCTTCCTCATTCAGCTTGTTTCTGAATACCCACTTAGTACCAATCACATTCTTGTCGTTGGGCCTAGGAACTAGTGCCCATGTTTCATTCTTTTCAATCTGTGTCAGTTCTTCTTTCATGGCTTCTAGCCAGTGTTCATCTTGAAAAACTTCAGTGACACTCTTAGGTTCAAACTTGGAAATCAGACAATATTCTTCTATAATTTTTCTTCTAGTTTGTACTCCTTTGCTCTTATCTCCTATGATTTGACTTTTAGAGTGATCCAGCTTTACATACCTTGGATTCTTGGGACTTTTTCTGACTTCGATGTCTTCTGAACTTTCCTAAACACTTTCACTTATTTGTGCTTCCTATCTGACTTGATTTACTGGAACAACTTATGGTTGCTTCACCAGAACATATGGAATAATCTGAAGTAGATTTGGTGTTTGAGTGTTCTTCCCTTGATTTGTTTTGTCTTCATCTAAATTGTAGCTTCATCATCTAGATGATTTGACAGAGTCCTCATCAACTTTGACATTTATACTCTCAACAATCTTTCTCAATCTTTTGTTATAGCATCAGTATGCCTTGCTCTTTGTGGAGTAACATGGGAAGATCCCTTCATCTCTTCTAGCATCAAACTTTCCTATATCATCATCTCTTTTGATATAACATTTTCTTCCAAAGATATTGAAATACTTAATAGTAAGCTTCTAGCCAAACCATAATTCATAAGGGTTCTTACCAGAATTACCATTCACATTTACCTGATTCAAAGTATATACAACAATGCTTACCGCTTCACTCCAGTACATCTGAGACACATTCCCTCCCATAATCATTGTTCTGGCATCATCTAGAATTGTTCTATTCTTTCTTTCTGCAACTCCATTCTGTTGAGGGGTTTGAGGAGCAGATAACTATCTTTTAGTTCCATGTTCTTCACAATAAGAATTGAAATCTTTTGAAATGAATTCACCACCTCTGTTAGATCTTAATCATTTGATTTTCAAACCTTTTTCATTTTTTTCCATGGCCTTGAAAATTTTGAACTTGTCCAATGGTTCACACTTTTCTCTTAAAAAGGAAACCCAAATCATTCTAGAATAATCATCAATGACTAGCATAAAATACCTTTCTCCGTGAATACTTCTAACTCTACAGGGACCACAAAGATCAATATTGTAACACCTCACCGTGTGAACCCCAAAGGACAACATAAAACCACACTATTTTGTTTTATAGGGAAACATTGCATAAGATAAGCTTGTACATTCACTACACAAAAGAAATTTTATACATTTACTAATTCATCTACATCCTTTGGGGTACATGAGACATTCATTAAAATTCCTAAACTTTAATCAAACAAAAGCAAATGAAAATCGAGATTACACAATGATAACATACAATCATTAATTATCACATGCGAAGAAAATGATACATCATTTTATAACAATTCAATTCGCAATTCCATAATACAATAGTGGAGCATATTTCCACTGATACAACATATCAGATAGCGGCTACCACATAAGGTTTACAAAGGTAAAATAGTACATTATAGCCATTTTAGGAGTACATTACATCACTTCAAGAGTACATTACATTACTTTAGGAGTACATTACATTACTTCAAGAATACATATGCATCCTAACGTGTAGAGGAAAAGGTACATCAAATACAAGAATGTTATATAATTGGACATGGTAAAAAAGAACTGAAGTAGAGTCCTGGATCAACAACATTGACATGAACGCAAACTGGGGACCCAATGAGGTACATAGCATGTTCCACCTGACCACATGGACTCGAAGGCCCACCCCCCATGCTAGGAGATGACAAGAAAGGACCCACAACCAAGATAGACAAGCAAAATGATCACAAGACAAACTCACAAGGTCAACCAAAACATAACATATGACAAAACCAAGGAAAAGCGAGGGAAGTATCAAGCATAAAAATCACAAATGAATGCATGTGCGAGGAACAAACCATCTTGCTCAGAGTCATAACTAAGGAAAAACAAATCATAGATCAGAGTACACCCATGAGAACTTAAAACAAGAATACAATCAATGGAAACACAAAGGTTGAATCATGGGAAAATTCAATATAAAACGGGTTTCCCATCACCTTTGGAAGTCTAACAACCTATCACCCATGACTGTTGAACATAGAAGTAACTTAATCATTCAGGTTCCCCTTATATCCGAAACAAGGAGAAAAGCATGATCAACATGGAACCACAACATGCATAAGGTGTAATGCCTATAATTTCTTGAGTAGAAAATCAAACACATTTTTTTTTTCTTTTTGTTGATTAGAATGCCATGCCCTAACTTTGACCGAATGACAAAAAAAAAAACTACATTTTTCTTTATAAACACAAATGATATTATCATGAATATTATATTTACCATAAATAATATTGCATAAATATTATTCATTAATATATTCATGACAATTTATTTTTATTATTAATTAACTTTTATCTTAACATTGATAATATTAAAATAAATATGTCTTTATATGGATATGAATATAAAATTAAATATAATATATATATATATATATATATATAATCCCTACCTTTTTTTTGACAAAAGCACTAACTAATAGAATACTTTTAGATATTTTTAAGTCCCCACTTTATTTCCTAATTTATTTATTTGATGACCTATCTTTAACATAAATTTTAACATAAAAGAATCTCCCACATTCTTTTTTTTTTATCTTCTCTTAATATATATGGAGTTTTCAAATTTATAAAGTTTCTTTATAAGGAGGCACGCTAATTTCAAGTACCCAAGATTTTTGTTTTAAATAATAGACCTCAATTTATCGCGGGAATCTTGTCCGTACTCACCTTTACTAATATTTTAAATTTAAGTGGTAAAGGATAAGAGATTTAGAATCATTCGGATTTATAGTTTATTTGTCAACTAAACTAACGTTTAAAAAGCTTGCCCATTCGAACTTAAGATTTTAGTAATAAAAGCTATTTTAAATTTAGACTTGTATTTCAAGGATCCCGCAAATTAATAAATAATTTTTTTTATTAAATGCAAGGAAACTAGAAAATTGTTCTTATTTTATTTCAAGTAATATATATCTTGCTCCGAAAATAATTAACTATATATCATTTCTATTGCATTCTTAATTTCTTTCTGTTTATTCCAATGAATTAATATGTGCAGCATAAATTATATTAGATTTTTAGTCCAACTGACCTTATGGAGATTTACACAAATTGCATCATTTGATGCATGCTGCGCATAAAATCTAGGACTGAAGTCAAGTAATATGTTTTATTTTTATATGCCAAAGAACAAATACTGGAGATTTCTTTTAATAGCGTTAGTCTTGACATCTTTTAGAAGAATTCATTATTATAGTTAATCCGAGTCACCATTAGTTTTACCCCTCTCAATAGAAATAGAATTATAACGTTTAAGGGTGAAAGTTGTTCAAGTCTTAATGTAATAATCAAATCACCGGCTTTACTTTGGTAGATGGTGTCTTTTAACTCCTCTGATCCCTGCGCTTATTAATGGATTTCATTAACTGAAATACACAGCAATCAAAAAGCTTTTCCAACAACTGCTTTACAGTAACCATTCTCCAGCCATACGTGGCATTAAGGGATTTAATTTAAGGCTGCCATGTTTCTTATTTACTTTACCCCACTAACCAATTTACTTAGCAAACAATATAAGATGACTATACATGACTTTTTTTAATAACACCTATTTAAATCAACGCCCTCCAACTCTACATGGAACTAGGAAATTTATTCCAACTCTGCCCTAATTTCTACATGCAATATCAAAAAATTATAACCCTAAGACTTTCTATATGTGTTGGTTTTTTATTTTATTTTTATATTTAATGAGAGCAACAAGTGTGGCAGCAGCAAGCATAGGAAATGGTAGATTTTAAGAGAGAAGGATGCAACTCCATTTCATGGTGGATGGCGGATTCAAGCTTTGGGTTAATATCTTTAATATCTTTGTGTTTTCTTTGCAAGTTTAAAGGTAAAACAATTTGCAGCCCAGTCATACTTCCAACCATCCATTGGGTAAGAGGAGGGCATAGATTTGGGGCTGTCCTTAACGGCTTGCCCAGCAAATTGAGCGCCATGGCTGAGCCTTATTTAGCCATAGGACAAATTAATATTTTCTCTATTTATTAATTTGTTTGGTTATATTTATTTTCTTTTTGATTGTTGTTTTTATCTGTGTTTGCATTTGTCTACACGGTGTAGCTTTCTCCCCAAAGGCGTCACCAGTAGCAGCCATGGTTACCCTAGGCTACCACAGCCTCCTTGGCGTTCTCTAGGGATTTTAAAAAAAAAAAATTTATTTGATTTAATTTTTACCCAGACAGACTTGTTTGCTAGCACCATAGTCCTTAATTCTATTTTAATTCATGTCTCATTAATTTTATTTTTATTTTTGAGTACTTAATCACAAATTTGTTGTAGGAACAAAAGAGAATAAAATAGGGGAAGTGTGCATGATAAATCTACAAAATCAAAGATTATAACAACTACCACAAAAACATACAACTGTAACTACAAAAATCTGCAACAAATGTGCAACAAATGGTTGCTACCTCTTATGAGCATGCTATCTATCTCTCCTCCTTCTCCCGTAAGGTTGTTCCAGGCAACCCTTCTCCACCCCTGGTTAGCACTCACCCTGCCTGAAAAGTCCGCCCAGAAAATGGGCACCTCCCACTGTTTTTACCCCTCAATCCCCTTGAAGATGCCGCTGCCTTGGTAGGTTTGCACGTAAAATGACGATGCATGCAGAAGGGCACGTGATTTGATTGTCAAAATTCCTCCCAGACACGTGGTCTTGAGGAATTTCACCTGCAGAAAGACTTTCCAACTCTTTGCGGAATGGGAAAAAAAAACGTAAATATTGATAAACATCGCCAATGAAACATCGCCAATGAACGATACCCCCGCACGGAAAGAATTGACAAAATTAATATGTATTTCTAAATGCATTTTTTTTTTCAGATATTTTAATAAATGGGAAGACATCGGGATCGATTGACTTGACACATTAAATTTACTTATGATGGAGGAAGATATAGTTCTATATTAAAGAGTGGATTTTAATATGTCCTTTAGAGAAAATGGGTATGTAAGACATGTTTCTAGAAAGACTCTCAATTGTTTTAAAATAAGATTATAGGATAATGCATAAAGTGGTAGGTCAATAAGTCAATTACCTTCAACAAATATTGAATGAGCTACTAGAATTTATCAATTTATATAACATTTTATGAGAAAAAATAAAAATATTGGTGAGAGAATAATTTTGAATGAAGAAAAACAATTGGTCACTGTTGGAAATGTATGTCTCAATCAATACAGGCTGAAACCTCCATGAGAGCCAAGTCGGTGTGATAGCTTCAATGTCTGGCCGACAAGCAGTTTGTATCATCATGTTTTGCACAGGTCGCTGTGACCTAGCTTTTGTCTTGTCGAACGTCGTTTCCTTTTGAGCTATCACTGTGACAAAGTGTATTCATTATGACCTCATAGCGCTTGGGAGACCTCTGGCCGACAAGCCATTCAATCGTGCGTCCGGGAGACTCTTGGCAACTATGGTCTTGGGGATAGCTAAGGGTTCTCGCTAAGAAGTCTCCACGAAGTGTTAATGTCTTGCCGACAGGAATACTGCTGATGTCCTCGCGGTAACATACTAATCCCGGTGTGAGGTCTTAGCTAACAGTGAAAGTCTTGCTGACAAGGGACACATCCAAACGTTCTTCGGTGTAACTCAAAGCGATCGAAGAAACCTCTTAGCGATGGTGAATGCCTTGCTGATAGCCGATGGCTATTGGGGTAACTCAAAGGTCCCGGGAAGACGTCTTAGCAAATGTTGGAGGTTTCACCGTTAGGAACTTTTTTGGGATCTTTGGAATAACTCTTGGCAACAGATGACACTTCGGGGTGAGTCCCAAAGCTCAGTGTAAAGTCCTAGCAAAAGGTGTATGTCCTAGCGACTGCTGACAGTTTCAGTGAAACAAATGATCTCGGAGAAACCTCTTGGCGAAGGTGTTAAGTCTTGCCGACTAGTGATTGAAGCTTGGTATGACATGCCTTGTTCGGCATAACATCTCAGCGAGTGTGTTTGGACTTGCTATTAGTTGTATGCTTTCGGTGTAACTCAAGTTGCTCTATGAGACCTCTTAGCGATAGAAAAAGTATTGCCGACTATCTTGTGGAGCTCGATATGACTTGTGTCTTTGGTATACCTTTGGTGACTCGCTATGATCTCCTGGTGAAATCGATAGCTCTGGGCGACTGCTTGGTGACTCGGTGTAACTCATGAAGCTCAATAGAACATCTTGGTGACTACAGTGACTCTTGGCGACATCAGTATGAAGGCTATGTGGCATCGGCGAGACACTGTTAGTGTCTCACCGAGATGCCAACACAGTGCGAATTCTGTTGACCGAGTAAAACCTTCTGATGTGGCATCTCATGGATGAATAGGAGGAGCCGAATATGAACAGTTAGAAGTCTGTTCATTGTGACAGTTCTGCAAGGAAGTTCTATAGACTGAGATCGAGTTCAATATACTCTGAGATTATAGTTTGTAATCGGTTGGTTGGTTCAACAGATTGTTGAGTGATTGAAGCAGTGGAAGAATTCTATTCTGTGGACTATAATTGTGAAGGTTCATGTGCAATATTGTAAATGGTGAATGCTATTGTAAATAGACACCAGTAAGATAAGTCTGACTATTGTATGTAATCTTAATTACTGTAATACAAAGTGATTTCTCTTAGTGTGGTGGGTTTTTCTCTCGTAAGGGTTTTCCTACATATATCTGGTGTTCTTGTGTGATTGTCAAAACTCTGTTTCTGTTATCTATTTCATAGTGCATCTTAATTGGACTATAATTGCAAAATTTAAAAGTACATCTACATTCTATCCTGAGGTATTGACGTTAGGAGAATTGTTTCCGCATCTAATTATCAAGGTTACAAGTGGTATCAGAGCCTAGCCAGTTGTGTTATCCTTGTGGGTACGTTGGGTTTTTTGTGTCAATTCTGTTCAGTGGGAGTCTTGTAGAGTTTGTTATTTCTAATTACAGATTAAGATGGCTAATACATCTGGTAAGATTGAAATAGAGAAATTTAATGGCAATAACTTTGAGTTGTGGAAACTCAAGATGGAGGATCTTCTTGTTGACTGTGATCTTTGGATTGTTGTGGCTGGAGTGAAACCTACAGGCATGAAGCAAGAAGATTGGGACCTTACAGATAGGAAGTCTAAGGGGCTAATAAGGCTCTATTTGGTAGACTTAGTTCTTCTCAATGTACATGAAAAGAAGACTGCATCTTCCTTGTGGAAGAGATTGGCATCTATTTATCAGGGGAATTCCTTGGTGAATAAACTTTTCTTGAGGAAGAAACTATACTCTTTGAGAATGCAGGAAGGAGGGTCTATAGCTGATCATTTGAATGCATTTAACATGCTACTTGCTCAATTGACATCTGTTGGAGTGAAGACTAAAGAAGAGGATCACTGTATGCTACTATTGTGTTCTTTGCCAGACTCATGGGATCATCTAGTGATGGCTATTAGGAGTACAACATCCAGTTTCAAGATGGAAGATATTGTTGGTTCTTTGTTGTCAGAAGAAATGAGAAAGAAGTCTTCTGAGATGGCGAAGGAGGCTCTTGCTATCAGAGGAAGGTCAAAGGAGAAAGGCAAGGAGGACAAGAAGTCCAAATAAAAATTAGAGGGGAGATCAAAGTCTCCTGGCAAGAAGTCCAAGGTGAAGTGTTGGAACTGTGGGCAACCTGGTCATGTCCGAAAGGATTATAAAGAGGAGAAAAAGAAGAAGAAGGGATTTTCTGATAATGGTTCTTCTCATAGTGATGGTGACACCTTCATTGCAACCTTGGCTACACAGGCATCAGATGATGTATGATTGATTGATTCTAGAGCATATTTCCACATGACATCTCACAGAGAATGGTTCATAAAGTATGAAGAATATGATGGTGGAAAGGTGTACTTGGTGAGTGATTCAACTTTGGAGATTGTTGGCTGTGGAAGAGTCAGGATACAATTCCCTTATGGAAGAGTGAAGGGAATCAATAATGTTATGCACATACCACGTCTGGCTCGAAATCTATTGTCTGTAAGTATGCTAAATAATATTGGTGTACAAGTTACATTCTCTGGAAATGGCTGCAAGATGGCTAGAAGTTCAATGGTGTTGGCTAGAGGTGCTCGAATTGGTACCTTGTATAAGCTGGATGCACAAGCTGTTCAATGTAACAATATCTCTATAAAGTCACTGAAAGCTGCTCATGGAGGTAAAGAGGGACATATCCCTAATTTTGTAAACTCTATGGAAGTAAAACTTCTTGCAGAGAAGACTATGCTTTGGCATCATAGGTTAGGCCACATAGGAGAAAAATATTTAAAAACCTTGAAGAATAAAAACCTGGTTGAGGGGCTTGAAGATTGTAATCTTGAATTTGAATTCTGTAAACACTGTATATATGGAAAGCAGCAACGTGTTTCATTTTATTCCAGTCCTCCTAAATCTTCTGGTTTGTTAGACTATATTCATTCGGATGTGTTTGGTCTAGTAGATATTCCTTCTTTGTCTAAATCAAGATACTATGTGTCATTCATTGATGATTATTCAAGAAGAGCATTTGTTTATTTTTTGAAAAGTAAATCAGAAGTGTTCAGTCAATTTAAGGAATTTAAGAACCTTGTTGAAAATTAGACTAGTAGAAAAATAAAATGCTTAAGGACTGATAATGGCGGTGAATTCTATTCTAATGAATTTGAAAGATACTATAAAGACCATGGAATCAAAAGACATAAGACTACACCTTATACTCCATAGCATAATGGAGTTGTAGAAATGTTCAATAGGACAGTGATGGAAAGAGCACAAAGTATACTCAGTAGTGCTGGCTTTGAGGAGAAGTTTTGGGCTGAGTTTGTATCTACTGCATGTTATTTAATTAATCGTTCTCCAAATTCTACTCTTGTTGAGAAAACACCTTTGGAAGCATGGTCTGGTAAGAAGCCCTCTCTTAGACATATTTGAGTCTTTGGCTGTGAGGCATATGCATATGTGCCAGATGTGAAAAGATCTAAATTGGAGAACAAGGCTGTCAAATGTATTTTTATTGGATATAGCACTGTCATAAAATGATACAAGCTTTGGAATCCTGATACAGAGAAGGTTGTATACAACATAAGTGTAATCTTTTATGAGCTGAAACCTTCCATTTTGGATCTACAGTTAGAGACAAAGTCTGATAACAATTAGGATGTAGCATTAATTCCTCCTCCACCAAAGAAAGAGAAATTAGAAATTCAAAATGTACCTGAAACTTAGGAGAGCTCAAGCAGTTCTAAAAGTTTGGAAGAAGAAGAACAAGCTCAGCCTCAGCCACTGAGGAGGTCAACCTGAGAAAAAAAACAACCAGATAGGTATGGGTTCTCATTGATTGATTATACTTGTGCCTATGCTTTGATTTCTAGTACTCATGAGCCTAGGACTGTAAAAGAGGCAATTAGAATGTCTGATTCAGACTCTTAGTTAGAAGCCATGGAAGAAGAGATGGCGTCATTAGAGAAAAATGAAACTTGGAGTTTGGTGCCCTTTCCTAAAGGTAGAAAACCTGTGGAATGCAAATGGGCATTTAAGAAAAAGATTGGTCTAGATTGTAGTGTAGAAAAGTACAAGGAAAGACTGGCTGCAAACGGTTATTCCCAGGTAGAGGGAATTGATTATGGGGAAATATTTTCTCCTATAGCAAAGCTGACATCTATCAGATTTCTTTTGTCACTTGCAACAACATATGACTTAGAGGTTGAACAGATGGATGTGAAGACATCATTTCTTCATGGTGATCTTGAAGAAGAAATCTATATGACCCAGCCTGAGCACTTTGTTGAGAAAGGTAAAGAAAAACTGGTATGCAAATTAAAGAAGTCTCTGTATGGGTTAAAGCAGTCACCTAGAATGTGGTACCAGAAATTTGATACATTTGTATTGTCTTTGGGATTTGTGAGATCAAAATCTGATCAATGTGTTTATTATAAAGCTGAAAGTGATCAAGTTCTTGTTATTGCTCTTTATATTGATGATATGTTGTTCATAGGAAATAGCAAGCTAATGATTTCTAATCTTAAGTCTTAGTTGTCTGCTAAGTTTGAAATGAAGGATCTTGGTGCAACCAGGTATATTATGGGGATGGAGATTACCAGGGATGGGAAGAATAGAAAGCTTTGGCTCAGTCAGAGTAAGTATATAAGGACTTTTCTAGAGAGATTTTGCATGAATGATTGCAAGCAGTTAGTTGTTCTAGTCATGTAGGGAATGAAGCTATTTGTTGAGGACTGTCCAAAATCTCCTACTGAGATGGAGGACATGACCAGTGTACCCTATGCTAGTGCAGTAGGAAGTCTCATGTATGTAGTGGTCTATACAAGGCTAGACATTGCCCAAGTAGTGGGAGTACTTAGTCGATTTATGGCTAATCCAGGAAGAACACATTGGGATGCTGTGAAAATAGTTTTTAAATATTTGAAGGCACTTTAGATTTTTCTTTGTGTTACCATGGCAACTTGGTTGAATCACAGAGGACTCTTAGTATTCAAGGCTATGTGGATTCTGATTGGGCAGGGGACATTGACAGTAGGAGGTCCACTAGTGGATACATTTTCATGATGAATGGTGGTGCAGTGAGTTGGATGAGCAAGCGACAGGCTATAGTCACTTTGTCCACTATGGAGGCCAAATATATGGCAGCTACTCATGCTTGTAAAAAAGCTGTATGGTTGAAATGTTTGTGTTCTAACATTGGTTTTGATGCAAGGGAAATAACAATTTTCTATGGCAGTCAGAGTGCAATTTGTCTGGCAAAGAACCCTACTTTCCATGCCAGGACAAAATATATAGACTCACAATACCACTTTGTATGAGATATGGTTGAGAATGGAAAGGTCAATTTGGAAAAGCTTGATACTTTGGAGAATGTTGCAGATGCATTGACGAAGCTAGTGAGCATAGACAAGTTCAGGTGGTGTGCCAATTCAATGGGCCTTAGTGCCCATAATTTTCAATAAGTTTTTGTTGTGCTCTGGAGGTGCCTATACGATCTTCGTCAAGGTGGAGATTGTTGGAAATGTATGTCTCCATCAATAAAGGCTGAAACCTCCATGAGAGCCAAGTCAGTGTGACAGCTTCAATGTCTGGGCGACAAGCAGTTTGTATCATCATGTTTTGCATAGGTCGTTGTGACCTACCTTTTGTCTTGCCAAACGTCATTTCCTTTTCAGCTATCGCTATGACAAAGTGTATTCGTTATGACCTCATAGTGCTCACGAGACCTCTGGCCGACAGGCCATTCAATCGTGCATCGAGGAGACTCTTGGCGACTATTGTCTTAGGGATAGCTAAGGGTTCTCGCTAAGAAGTCTCAATGAAGTGTTAATGTCTTGCCGACAGGAATACTGCTGATGTCTTCGTGGTAACATACTAATCCCGGTGTGAGGTCTTAGCGAATAGTGAAAGTCTTGCCGACAGGGGACACATCCAAACGTTCTTCGATGTAACTAAAAGTGATCAGAGAAACCTCTTAGAGATTGTGAATGTCTTGCCAATAGCTGATGGCTATCGGGGTAACTCAAAGGTCTCGGGAGGATGTCTTAGCAAATTTTGAAGGTTTCACCAATAGGAACTTTTTTGGGATCTTCAGAATAACTCTTAGCGATGGATGACACTTCGAGGTGAGTAGCAAAGCTTGGTGTAAAGTCTTAGGGAAAGGTGTATGTCTTGGCGACTACTGACGGTTTCGATGAAAGAAATGATCTCAGAGAAACCTCTCAGTGAAGGTGTTAAGTCTTGCTGACTAGTGATTGAAGCTCGGTATGACTTGCCTTGTTTGGAGTAACGTCTCAGCGAGTGTGTTTGGACTTGCTGTTAGTTGTATGCTTTCGGTGTAACTCAAGTTGCTCTATGAGACCTCTTAGCAATAGACAAATTCTTGCCAGCTATCCTGTGGAGCTCAATATGACTTGTGTCTTTGGTATACCTTTGGTGACTCGCTATGCTCTCCTGGCAAAAGCGATAGGTCTAGGCGACTGCTTGGTGACTTGGTGTAACTCATGAAGCTCGATAGAACATCTTGGCGACTACGATGACTCTTGGCGACATCAGTATGAAGGCTATGTGGCATCGGCGAGACACTGTTAGTGTCTCACCGAGATGCCAACACAGTGCAAATTTTGTTGACCGAGTAAGACTTTCTGATGTGGCATCTCGTGGATGAATAGGAGGAGCCGAATATGAACAGTTAGAAGTCTGTTCGTTGTGACGGTTCTATAAGGAAGTTCTACAGACTGAGATCGATTTTGATATACTCTGAGATTGCAGTTTGTAATCGGTTGGTTGGTTCAACAGATTGTTGAGTGATTGAAGCAGTGGAAGAATTCTATTCTGTGGACTGTAATTGTGAAGGTTCCTATGCAATATTGTAAATGGTGAATGCTGAACATGTAAACAGACACTAGTAAGATAAATCTGACTGTTGTATGTAATCTCAATTACTGTAATACAAAGTGATTTCTCTTGGTGTGGTGGGTTTTTCTCCCCTAAGGGTTTTCCCACGTATATCTGGTATACTTGTGTGATTGTCAAAACTCTGTTTTTGTTATTTGTTTCATAGTGCATCTTAGTTGGACTGTAATTGTAAAATTTAAAAGTACATCTACATTCTTTCCTAAGGTATTGACATTAGGAGAATTGTTTCTGCATCTAATTATCCTTACAGTCACAAATAATGAATATAGGAATACCTACTACATAAACATTCAAAATATCTTCTAGTTAGGGTTGAGTTTCATATAGTTATGGGATGAAATTTGAAAACACCATATGTACATATTTAATTAAATAAATCTAATAAATATTAAATTATTTCACTAAATAATCAAAGCATAAGAATGATATAAACTTACCGGGAGAAAAAATCAAAGTACAAGGACATGGATTGCAAAGGCTAATATAAAAAAACATGGCAAAAAGGTATGAGAATCTTCCCCAAAGAGAATCCACTAAGGAAATATATGGATATTTTTGTGTAGGTCAAGATCCAAGATGATCAAAATGGAGGGACACTACAAGTATGTAGCAGTTCTACCAAATTATTTGAATAAAATTCTTTGCTCTAGAAGGAGACTCTAGTTTGTTTACACATATGACATTCTTGGCAAATTACATTAGCAGGCTTCACTAACCTAGACAGATCTCTTATGACTTGAGTAGAACTTATCTTGATAATGTTGTAAAAGTTTACATGACACAACGTTCTATGCCACAACCAACTTTCATTTATTTGAGAAATTAAGCAACTTCCACTAGCAGTATTCAAGTGAAAAATATTACCTTTAGTTTGCACACCAGTAGTAATCATGTTTTTGGAACTCCCATGAATCTTTCATTTTCCATTCTTGAACTACAAATCATATCCCTTGTGTACCATCTGTCCAACACTTAACAAGTTATGCTTTAGGCCTTCAACATAGAGAACATCATCAGTGTTTTCCTCCAAGGCTAATAGAACCTCTTCCACAAATCACAAAAGCATTGTTATCTCCAAATCTTACAACCCCACCATCATACTTCTCTAGACTCACAAACTTGCTTTTATCACTAGTCATATGATGTGAGCATCCACTATCAATGACCCACTCATTTTTCTCCTCAACTCGGGCTGCAAGAGCTTTCTTATCTTCAATAGTTTCAGTAAGCATAGGTTTATTTTCAATGGTAGCAATGAAATCCCATTCATCTTCATTTCCATCATCTTTATCAGACTCATCATCAGTTACTGCTTCTTCAGCAAATTAGCATCTCTTTTGGAATCTAGGTTTTTTAGGCTTAGACGTAGGAACTCTTTTAGGACATCTTGATGCAAAATGACCTATCTTACTACATGAAAATCATTTAATAGGCAATACATCTTCATACTTACCTTTTTCTCTTCCTTCTTGCTTTGCAATCAATGCTTCTAGTTCTTATACTTGTCTTTCTTTTTCTTCAAGCTATTTCAATAATTCATCATATTTAGATATCTTTCTAGAGCTCTCTCTCAGACTATATCATTGCTTGTAACTTCCAGATATAG
The DNA here is from genome assembly GCA_007258455.2 of Sequoia sempervirens. Taxonomy (NCBI): domain Eukaryota; kingdom Viridiplantae; phylum Streptophyta; class Pinopsida; order Cupressales; family Cupressaceae; genus Sequoia; species Sequoia sempervirens. The sequence continues at coordinate 249,141,931 of VDFB02000008.1, forward strand.
TAGCTTTGAATGCAGATTTAGTTTCTGGTGTAGATTCACCAAATTCATTTATTTCAAAAGAAACAAGCTTCCTTATCAGTGTATCTCTTGTCATCTTGTTTACAGACATAAATTTCTCAATAGCATGAACCTTCATTTTGTAAGGAGGCAAGGATTTGAGTATCTTAGCCACAATTTCATCCTCACTCACTGAACCACTAACACATTTAATACCTAGCACTATTTCATTTACTCTTTGCATAAAAGAAGTAATATTTTCATCTTCACCCATATTCAGATTCTCATACTTGCATTTTAAGCTATGTAGCTTAGCCATCTTCACCTGTGTATCTCCTTCATACAAAGTTTCCAGCTTCGTCCAGATCTCATGAGATGTCTGCAGACCTATCACATTAGCCATCTCTAAATCTGTTAGAGTTCTCACCAATGCTTCCATAGCTTTGGTATTACTTTCAACATCTTTGATCTCATCAACAAAGGAGGGACCATTCTGAGGAATAGTATATTGATCTCTTGTAATATTCCAATAAGCATCACCAATGCACGGGTTGATGCAAGAAGTTGGGTACACAAAAAGCTCAAAAAGTGGAAATGTTTTTGCTGTTTTTCGGAATTTGTCACACTTGGACTGAAAAATTGAGGCACTTCCACAATGAATCTTAAAAAAATTCAGTAATATGAAATTTAGCATTTTGAATCTAGTTTCTAAATATGTAAATTATTAAAATACCCAGTTTATAGAAATTACATTTTGATAAGGATCTATAAAAACCACTTTTTAAAAGTCCATGTTTTTTTACCATACCAAGCAGGTGTACGGACAACATTTTTTGACCCAAATAAAATTATTTTGCTAATTCCTTTTAGGAAAAGAGAGCTAACAACATGAAGTTTTGTCTAGATTTTTTTTTGTAATTTTTGGTTGAATATTTTTTTTTTATTAAATTTTTATTGGCCTTAATTGATGTTTTTTCAAATCAACGTGTACGGACAACATAATTGGACCTAAACAAAACATTTTTTTACTCCTTTTTTTCATTGTGTAGAGAATTGTCTGAAGTTTAGTCCCATATAAATTTTTTTACAAGAAAATCAACCAATAAAAAGTTATTAAAAAACTAAAAAAACCTGATATTTTAAGTTTAAGGACTAGTTTTCTTAGAAATTAATTAAAAAATAGCAAACGTAATCCAATTTTAACAAAAAATATATATTTAGAAAGTAGAAATTGTGTTCTCTAATAGGTTTTAATTTTATAGACTCATTCAGAAAAAAAGTCCATCATCTATGTTGTCAAAGTTGGACATTCTTCTTCAATTTGCCTTAGTTTTTTAGTTGCAGGTCAAAGGCTAAGGCTCGGATTGCCAAGCCTTTTCCGAGCCTAAAACGAGGCAACATATGGGTTGGGAATTTTGAATTTAAAAATTGCATACACGTTTTTACAAAACGTGTACGCGTTACAAAACGCATATGCGTTCCTTACTTTCTTGATTATTTTAAAAAATAAATACTTTTTAGAAAGCGGCGTCGTTCTAGCGTCGCGTTTGAGTTCAAAAGCTTGCGTTCTAAGCAGCGTCGCATTTTTAGTTCAAAAGCGTTCTCAGCGGCGCATTCTTCAGTTCAAAAGCGTCGTTCTAAAAAGTATTTATTTTTTTAAATAATTAATTTTTATGTGTTATAAAATGTGTACGCATTATATAATGCATACGCGTTATAACGCGTACGCGTTTGATAGTGCATACGCATTTTTTTAGGATCAGGTACCCGATCCTAAATGCATACGCATTTTTTTAATAACGCGTACGCATTTTCTACGAGATTTTTTTTTTTGCCGAAACTTCCCCTCTTCGTGTACCCAACTTCTTGCTTTTACCCGCACTACAGATGAAATTGTATCCCAACTTTCCATAGTGAGTAGTTGGTGCCATCAAATCTAGGATTGTCCTTCTTGAATGTTGCCATCCTAGATCACCTCAAGCAGCTAGACTTCTTCAAAGGAACTAGCTCATATACCAATTGTTGGAAAAACAAGGACAGACAACTGAGAGGGGGGTGAATCATTTGTCATAGAAATTTAAACTTTTTCTAACTTAACTTATCCTTAATCTCAGATCCGATGAATGAACAATTAACCATAAGCAATTAACACATCAGAGAGATAAATAACACCAAGATTTTTTTACATGGAAACCCTGTTAAGGGAAAAACTATGGTGGATGTTAGACAACAAGATTATACCCTACTTAAAGTATAATGGAAAATAATAAGGTGAATGCACATGCATTTAGGCACATTTCCTAGAGCTCACTGCTCAATTACAAAAGGGGCTCACTTCCCAATAAATTTGGATTAAAAATATGGAGGGTATGAAATGAGAAAATAGCTTCTACTCAAGCCTGATTATACTTCCAATTAAGCTCAACACTTCTTCACACTTCGCACAATCTTCTTCAGACTCTGCTTAGTAATGATATTCACACATACACACATAGGAGCAGATGAAGCATACTTTCCACCAATCACATAACTACTCTTATATATATCCGCTATAAGAGATTTCATCACAACATGGTCGACCAAGGAAAATAAATTATATTTGCAATGTCGGCCCAAATTAATAGCTCAATTTTAATGTGAACCCACCAAGGTCAGCCACAACATAGAGGAGACCCAAATTAATATCTCCAACAAAAAAATACTTTAATTAATTTCACCTCGAACATCTACAACACGCTATCATCAATATGTCAGCCAGGAACATGAAAAACCAAACATGCACAAGAAAATATCTTCAATCAGGAGCTCACCGGATCAAGTGGACGTACCACAAAGATAAAGAATGAACTAGAGACATCTAAGAACAACAAGAAACAATAGAGAAGCATCTGTAACAGCTGAGATAACAAGAATCACACAATCTTCATTCAGGAACATTTACAAAGACTATCAAAACACTATCAGACCATAACTCACATAGAACTTCATGCAGACCTCTGAAACTTCTAGTAGATGATCTAGACATACTCAACAATAAAACCTTTAATCCACATTAGCTAATATTTTACGTACATAAAAAAATTCCTTCATGACCTGCATATTTCCACTGGGAACTTGAAACACTTTCTTTTACAATGTTCTCAATATCCTCGAAATATACAAGTGATACACCAAATTCTAATAGTTTTGACATCAATGAAAACCACATATCAGCAACACATCCACAACATCAAACAATCTCGAACACTAACATGAAAAAGTAATCTATTTAAATTATGCAATGTTTCTGAAATGTAAACAAATTTTCTACAGATCTAAAAAATTTAATACTAAAATGATTTTTGAAATGCCTTAAAGATGACTTCACTACATGGATGATTTGACCTAGATACATAAAATAGATGTTGTTGAAACTCTCTATACTGATACTATAGGTTACTAGCAAGCCTAGGAAGCACAAAAGTGAGGTTTTCAATGTTGTAAAAGGAATTTTTCAGATCTGATATGGGGATAAATTTCCCAAAGGGCCGTATGAGTCCTAGTCAAATTTTTTCAGGGGTTTGAATGCTAAAAAATACATAACATAGAAATCCAAGAAAGTAGGAAAAATAACCTATGTTGGGACAAAATCACCCAGAGGGGCATATGAGTCCTAGATTAGGGTTTTTGCACCAAAGTCAACAATTTCTAAGTTGTTCCTAAGATTTCTAGCTTGCATGATGTTTGTACTATTTGTAATTGCATAATTTCAGTGAAATTGAATTAGCTGAGATGCAAAAATGCCACCTATATGCACTTTTACTAATGCAAGATTTAGAAACCCTAGACGCAAATTAATTAATCCAGACCTTAATGCAAAGTTAATGTAAGCTTGATCTAGGACTATGATGCACTCCAAATTAGAAATGAGGTCTTCACTTCAGGTTCAACAAAAAGAAACAACAAAAATAGGGTTCCTCACCTTTTAGGGAGATGGAGCACGAGTTAGGGTTTAGGACCTAAAACTATTTCCCTCAAGTTTCATTCAAGGAAACCTTAGAGATCTCAGGATGTGATTAAATACTAAAAGGGGGTTCACCAACAAGCTACTTTTCAATTAATCTCTAAGGAAGTTGTTCCATAAACTTGAAATTTTAGGCTTTTGTATTTTTTTAATGACTTTTAATTTGTTAAATTTTTTTGTAAAAAAAGTTATATGGAATCAATCAACAAAAAATTCTCTACAAAATGAAAAAAGTAAAAAAAATTATTAGTTTATGTCAAATTATGGTGTTCATACACAAGGGTTTTAAGAAAAAAGGCCAATAAAAAATTAATAAAAAAATAATTTAGAAAAAAAATATAAAAAATATCCTCATCAATCTTTAGTTTTCTACACATATTTTTCCAAAAGGAATTAGAAAAATAATTTTATTTAGGTCAACTTATGGTGTTTGTACATGTGCATAGTATGGTCCTAAAAAAGCGACTTTTAAAAAGTGGTTTTCATACATGCCTATTAAAATTTAATTTGTATCATCTAGGTATTAGAATAGATTACATATTTTGAAACTAGATTCAAAATATCAAATTTCATATTACTAAACTTTTTAAAGATTCTATGTGTAAGTGCTTCAAACTTCAAATCTAACTATGAGAAATTTTGAAAAATAAAATAGTTCCACTTTTTGAACATTTTCTGGAGCCAACTTCTTGCATATGCCCTATTAAATTTTTACATATTATAATTATATTTGAAAGAGGGTATTTAATTTTGGTGGAGGTTACACATGAAATACAGACAAGGAATCTCTCTTCACCATCCATATTAGAATTTGGAGGGTTTTAGATGGGGCACACAATATTGGAGATGAAAAGGTGTATGTTGGTGTTCCATTTGGGATCAAAAAAATCATCAAAGAATCTAGAAAGTTGGGATTTGGATAGGCTATGGGTTAGGTACCCATGTGAGAGTCTTTGTTTCCATTTAATACTTTATTATGTCTCTTCATTGTCCAAGAAGAGGGGTGTTGGTTTTCTGTTGGTGGTTTTCTACCTCTTATTTTGGTATACCATTCATAGTTTTACCTCACATAAATTCTATTAATTGGAGCCATCAAATGGTAGTTTCATGTTGAGTTCTTGTAGGTGATAGTGTTTTTTCAGGTTGATCAAAGATCAGTAGTGAAGTTTACTATTATGTACTCTCATTCAAAGATAAATAATATAATTTCCCTCTTTTCTCGTGTGTATTTTTTCCCAAAATGGTTTCTCCACATAAATCTAGTGTAATATTTTGTTTTCTTATTTAAGTATTATGATGTATGTTGCAATGACAAGTTTAAATGTGATTTGGTAATATAATTTTCAAATCCGAATTCACTTGTATAAATTCATATTGTAGCTTTCCTTCACCTTGTTTTACAACATTTGGTATCAAAGCTAATGGTTCTATTGAAAGGGGATTCCTTTCTCTTAAGTGTTGAAGGTCTTTTGGTTGTAGTGGGATATTTCTTGTGGTATATTACTTATTTATAAACAAGACTATTTACCATGGATTCTACCTCTAACCAAGATATTGATAAATTCAATAACACAAGCTTTGCAATGTGGAAGCTAAAGATGGATGCTCCTTGAGGAGAGAGATCGGTGGTTGCTAATTTCACAAGAGATTAAACCAATTGTAGTGTCTTATGAAGATTAGAAAAAGATAGGAAAGAAGGCATGAGGAACCACATGGTTGTGTCTCACAAATTGTCTCCTTTCAAATGTCCCCACAGAAGACACCACATACAAGTTGTTGAAGATGATAGATTATTTTTATCAAATTAGAAGAAGATAAATGTATCTTGCTTCTTTGTTCTTTTCCCAAATATTTGGAAAATATAATTGTTCCATAAGTAATAGTAATGTAGGGCCAAAGATGGACAACATGATTTTGATACTTCTGTAAAAGGAGATGAGAAGAAACTCTATGAATGTTGTCTCCCAAGATTACTTCCATGTTTTAGTAAGATCCAAAGAGATCTGTCCTAAAGTTGACAAAAAGAGAGTTATGTCTAAAGGATGTTCTAAGACCCCTGAAAGGAGCATATTAAAGTGTTGTAATTGTGGTAAAAAATAGAATGTGAAGGACTATAAGAACAAGAAAAAGATGTTAATTCCTCCATGAAAAAGTTCATAGATGATGATTCTGGTGCTTTGTTTATTTTAGATAACTCTATTAGTAATGTTGTTTTGCATATTGATTTGGGTTTCTCCTACCACAAGGTGTTGACAAGAAGTTGAGTCCACCTTTTGGCTAGTTAGTGGAAGTGTTTTCCCTAATTTTTACAATTTGACACATTTTACCTTAAAACTTGAGGCACTTAGAGATGAAATTTTGAAAGAGTTCACTAAACATAAAATGTAGTACTCATAGTCTAGTTTCCAAATATGTAATTTATTTCAATACCTAGATGATACAAATTGATTTTCAATAGGAATTTCTAAAAACCACTGTTTAAAAGTCATTTTTTTTACCATGCCATGCACATGTGTGTCATCAATATTTTGACCTAAATAATCATATTTTTCTTAATAATTTTGGGAAAATATTTGTAACTCACTAAAGCATGCTTTCCATATTTTTTTTGTAACTTTTTATTGAATTTTTTTTGTTAAATTTTTATTGGCGATATTTGGTGTTTTGAAAAATTGTCATGTACGTCACACATAAGATGACCTCAACTTATCATGTTTTTATTTTTTTTAAATTGAAAAGAATTATTTGAAGTACACTTTCATACAATCCATTCGTTAAAAAATTATGTTAATAAAAATTTATTAAAATACTAAAAAAACCCCGAGAATTCAAGTTTATGGACCTGTTTCATCAAAAATTAAATAGAAAATAAAAAATTTAATCCAATTGTAAAAAAAATACATATTTGGAATCTACACTATCTCATCTATAATAGGTTTTAATTTTTTCAAAAAATTATGGAAAAAATATCTTAAGACATATGCCCAAATTCACTATTTTCTTGTGACATTGCTCGAACCTTCAACTTGTAGGTCAAACCAGGTCCAAGGCCTAGAATCAGATCCCCAAACCTTTTTCCAAACAAAGAAAAAAGCACAAACATGACCAAAAATTTATATTTTTGAAAACTAGATACCGTTCTAAAATGGGATCCCATTTCATTAAAAATATATTGTTCTATGCTTTTACAAAACATGATCTCGTTCTGCAAAATGGGATTCCATTTTGAAAATTGCCAAAAATGGAAATTTTCCATTTTGAAAATTTTTCAAAACAAGATCCCATTAAATCAGAAGAAGATAAATGTATCTTGCTTTTTTGTTCTTTGCCCAAATATTTGGAAAATCTAATTGTTGCCATAAGTAATAGTAACGTAGGGTTAAAGATGGACAACATGATTTTGATACTTCTATAAGAGAAGATGAGAAGAAAGTCTATGAATGTTGTCTCCCAAGATTCCTTCCATGTTTTAGTAAGGTCCAGAGAGAATGGTCCTAAAGTGTAAAAAAAGAGGGTTAAGTCTATAGGATGTTCTAAGAGCCCTGAAAGGAGCATATTAAAGTGTTGTAATTGTGGTAAAAGATGGCATGTGAAGGACTGTAAAAACAAGAAAAAGAATGTTAATTCCTCTATGAAAAAGTCCATAGATGATGATTCTAGTGCTTTGTTTATTTTAGATAACTCTATTAGTAATGATGCTTGGCTTATTGATTTGGGTTTGTCCTACCATGTTAGGGTGCTGGGAAGAAGTTGAGTCCACTTTTTGGCAATTTAGTGGAAGTGTTTTCCCTGATTTTCAGAATTCAACACATTTGACTTTAAAATTTGAAGCACTTAGAGATGGAATCTTGAAAAAATTGACTAATCATGAAATGTAGTTCTCAGAGTCTAGTTTCCAAATATGTAATTTATTTCAATATCGAGATGATACAAATTTATTGTCAATAGGCATTTCTTAAAAACACTATTTAAAAGTCATTTTTCTTATGATACCCTGCACGTGTACGTCATCCATATTTTGACCTGAATAAACATATTTTTCTAAATCCTTTTGGGAAAATATTTTTACTCACTAAAGCACGCTTTACATTTTGTTTTGTAATTTTTTATTGGCCATATTTGGAGTTTTTAAAAATTGCCATGTACGTCACGCATAAGATGACATAAACTTATCATTTTTTTATTATATTTTTAATTGAAAAGAATTGTCTGAAGTGGGCTTTCATGCAATCCATTCATCAAAAAATAATGTTAATAAAATTTTATTAAAATACTAAAAAACCTTCATAATTTAAGTTTATGGACATCTTTCATTAGAAATTAAATGAAAATTAAAAAAATTAATCCACTTATAAAAAAATTTACATATTTGGAATCCACACTATCTCATCTATAATGGGTTTTAATTTCGTCAAAAAATTATGCAAAAAATATCTTCAAATGTATGCCCAAAGTCACTATTTTCTTGTGACATTGCAAGGACCTTCAACTTGCAGGTCAAACTAGGTCTAGGGCCTAGGTTCAGATCCCCAATCATTTTCCCGAATCAAAAAACAAAGCACAAACCCAACCTAAAATTCATATTTTTAAAAATGGAATCTCATTTGAAAATGGGATCCCATTTCAAAAAAGATATTTTTTTATGCTTTTACAAAATGGGATCCCATTTTGAAAATTGCCAAAAATGGACAAATTTCCACTTTGGGAAAATTTTCAAAATGGGATTCTGTTTTGAAAAGTTTTCAAAATGGAAAATTTTCAAAATGGAAAGTTTCAAAATGGAAAGTTTTCAAAATAGGATACAATTTTGAAAAGTTTCCAAAAATGGAAACGTTCTAGTTTTCAAAAGTTTTCAAAATAGGATCCCATTTTGAAAACTTTCCAAAAATAGAAAATTTTCAAAATGTGATCCTGCTTTTAAAAAAGCTGCATCCCGTTTTTTAAAAAGTAGGATCCTATTTTTAGATTTTAGGCTAGAGATCTCGAACGTAAACAAGATCCCATTTTATTGAAGCTGATTTCGAGTTTTTTTCTAAGGAAAAAACTTCCATATTCTATGGACTCATCTTCTTGCATTTAATCCACATGACTCCTCAGAAGGAGTGGTTTACTTCTCACAAAGAATATGATGGTAGAGTTGTTTTTCTTGGCAATAACAACACTAATAATATTGTTCGTAAGGGAAAGGTAAAGTTGTGTTTCAATATGGAAGGATTAAATCGCTTGATGATTTCTTACATATTCAAGGACGTGCAAGAAATAATTTATTTTCAATATCCAAGTTGAATAGTTTTATAGTGCATGTGACATTTGACAAGTCTTGTTGTAGGTTAGTAAGAGGGAGTTTGGAGATAGCTAAATGATCTAAGATAGGGAGCTCTTCTAGGCTAATGCCTCTACTTTATTTAACTCTTCCAATGTAACTAGCAATGAAAATACTGTATGTTGTGGCACCATAGATTGGGTTACATTAGTGAAAAAGTTCTTAACACCATTCTTAATGAAAAGTTGGTTGACGATATTTTTGATTATTCTATTGGAAAAAATAATTTATGTGAGCATTAGGTGTTTGGTAAATAGAATAGATCTTCATTTCCTTATGGAACTAATAAGGTAAAGAGATTATTAGAGATCATTAATTCAAATGTACGTGGACCAGTGGATGTTGACACTATGGGTAAATCTTAGTATTATGTCTCTTTCATTGAATATGTCTTAAGATACACATGGATTTATTTTATGAATTCTCAATTTGAATTTTTCACTAAATTTAAGGAATTTAAGACCTTAGTTGAGAAGTAATCAGATTATAAGATAAAAGTGTTAATATCGAACAATGAGGTGAATATTATTCCATGGAATTTGATGAGTTCTATAAGCATGTAGGAAATTTTTGGTAGAAGACTACTCCTCACACTCCCCTACAAAATGGGATAGTAGAAATAATGAACCAAACCTCGATGGAAAGAGTTAGGAGCATGTTGTGTGGTGCTAAGCTTAACATATGATATTGGGTAGAAGTGGTTGACACTTCTTGTTATTTGATTAAGAGATCTCCTTGTTCAGCTCTTGTTGATAAAAATCCTTATGAAGTATCGATATGTAGAAATTCTTTTGTTTCACACTTAAGGGTCTTTCATTGTGAGGATTTTTTTCATGTGCCTCAAGATAAGTGATCTAAACTAGATCACAAGGCTAAAAGATGCATCTTCGTTGGTTACAGTGAGAATGTAAAAGTCTATAAGCTTGGAATCATCTAATTTGTAAAATAATATTTTCTAGAGATGTGATTTTCAAGGAGTTTAGAGCTTACCTAAGAGAAGAACAAACAAAGGAGAAGTAGAAAGATGCACATGTGGAAGAACAATCAGATGATTTTGAGGATGGAGAAGAAGAAGAGGTTTCTATGGTTTAAAGGATGTGCATGATGAGTAAAAAAAAGAAGAATAGTTACAACCCATTACTCCTACCTTGAGGAGTTTTACAAGACAACATAATCTAGTTGACAGGTATAACCCATCAAATTACCATTGTGCATTTTCTTTGTTAAGTACTGATGATTAACCTAGATCTTTTAGGGAGGCTATCTGTTCAGAGGAAAGTGATTCTTGGTTGTAGGGAATGCAGGAGGAGATGATGACTTTGGATAGTCGTGACACTTGGGATCTTGTTAATTTTCCCAAAGGAGGGAATCCCATTGGATTCAAGTGGGTATTTAAAAAAAAAATTGGATCAGATAGTTGATTAGAGTGCTATAAGGATAGATTAGTGGCTAAGGGCTACTCTTAGAGAGAGCGAGTTGATTTTGATAAAAAAAAATCATGTTGCTAAAATGAATTCTATTAGATTCTTATTATCTATAAATATTGGTTGTGATTTTGAGATAGAGAAAATCAATGATAAATCTACTTTCTCACATGCGGATCTTGAGGAGGAAATTTATATGTGAGAACCTAATAGTTTTATTATGAAAGGAAAAGAACAATTGGTTTGCAAGTTGAAGAGATATTTGTATGGTTTGAAACAACCACCTAGGATGTTGTACCAAAATTTTAATCTTTTGCATTGTCAAAGTTGGTTTTTCTTAAGAGAAAGGAGGATAATTGTGTGTACATTAAGGTTATTGATGATCATATTCTAATTATTGTTGTGTATGTTGATGATATGTTGTTTATTGGTAACAATAAGGTGACAATTAGTGAGCTTAAGAAACAACTTTTTGGCACATTTGTATGAAGAACTTGGCTGCTACAAAATATATTCTTGGGATGGAGACCAGTAGAGATCCCATTCACATAAAACTTTTCTTAAGTCAAAGTAATTATGTTGATACAATTTTATAGAGATTAAATATACATTATGGTAATCTAATTAGTATTCCTTTTTATTGTACTAATTTGAGATTAGATATGTATCCTAATTTTGATGATGATTTTGAGGATATGTGTATGGTTCCTTATACTAGTTTCACTGGTAATTTGATGTATGCAATTTTTTGCACTAGACCAGATATAGCCCAAGCAATGGGAGTTCTAAGAAGCTTATGTCTAACCCTGGTAAAGAGAATTGAACTTTTTAAAGAGGGTGTTTAGATATTTGTGAGGTACTTCTATTTCTTTTTTGGTTTATCATGGTACTAATGATATGGTCAAGTCATTGGACGTGCAGGGGTTTGTTGATGTAGATAGGGTAGGTGACTTGGATAGTCGAAGGTTTTCTAGTTGATATGTATTTAATTTCTTTAGAAGTATGTTGAGTTGGATAGGTAAGAGGAAACCTATGGTTTCATTTTTGACCATTGAAGTAGAGTGTATGGTTCCTACACATGCCTCTAAGGAGGCAATATGGTTACAAATGCTTGGTAAAGGTATTAGTTTTGATTGCAGGATAGTGAGGATTGGATGTGATGGTCATAATATTTTTTTTTTTTATCATAAATCCTATATATCATGCTTGTACCAAACATGTTGATGTTCAATATCAGTTTGTGCAAGAGATGGTTGAGAATGGCAAGGTATTGATTGAAAAAGGTTGACATTTTGGATAATATGTTAGATTCTCTTATGAATCCAATGACCATAGATAAGTTCTCTTGGTGTAAGAAGGCCATGGAACATGATCATGATACTTGATTTTATGTTTTGTATTTCTTGAGTGTGATTACAATGTATAATGTCAAGTTGGAGAATGTTAGGAAAAATTGACATTAACCTTGTAATCCTATTTCATTTATACATCACCACATTCCTTGGAATGTGTTCTAGTGGACATGAGAGAAAATATTAAATTGTGGCATATTGTAATTATATTTTAAAATGATTTAATTTTGGTGGAGGTTACACATCAAAAATGGATAAGACATCTCTATTAGGCATCCATATTATAAGTTATAAGGTCTTGGACGGGGCACCCAATATTGGAGATGAAAAGGTGTGTGTTGGTGTTCCATTGGTGATCAAAGAGGTCATTGAAGCAACTAAAAAGTCAGGAGTTGTATAGGCTATGGGCTAGGTGCCCATGTGAGAGTCTTATAATTCTAATTAATATTTTATTATGTCTTTTGGCTATCTAAGAAGAGGGGCATCTAGATGTTTTGTACGTGGTTTTGTACCTCTTGTTTTGGTTTACCATTCATGGTTATACCTCCCACAATTTCTATAAATTGTAGCCATGAGATGGTAGTTTAGTATTTTTACATGTCTTTAGGTATCTCAATTAGGTATAGACTTTATGTAGGAAATTTAATATTCTAGAAGTTTCTTTTATTATATCTCAATTTTCTTTAGAGCTGTTATTTACATGTATTAATGCTACTAATTTTTTTTAGATAGGTTATTGTTAATTTTCCCTTGGATGGCTAGTTTTGAAAACCATGTTTAGTTTACCATTAATTATTGAGGATTTTGAAAGAACTTTTCCTTATGATTAATACATTTCTTAATAGATTGTGATAGAATCGAGAAACATATTGAAATAAAATTCATCAATTTGATGATCTCTTGATCATATCCATTCTCAAATGAAAAGTTTATGTTTTCCTTAAGAACTAGTTCATTATCACTAATAATAACAAATGGATATTTACGAGAAAAATAATTTAATTGATTCTACCCTCCTCACTAAGATTTTCAATCTAATTTCATGCACATTTTTAAGGATTACATATTATCAAATGGTAGAAATCTTGATCAATTATTTTTCTAATGTTTTTACTACTAGTAAATTTTAACCTACACATTGAACAACTACTTTATTAAAAATTAAATGTAATATTTCTATCTGTAAATTAGAGTATCTATGATCTTCCCTATGGGATCTCAAAGTAGATGCATAACCAAATTTTCATATTTGAAAGATAATTTAGTACAAATTTCTAGTCCACAAGAGCAATTTTTCTCACTATTAGCCCCATCACATAGCCCACAAGTAGTAATATTGACTCAATAAAATATAGAATATGTGAATGTAATGATCTCAATATGCTTTTCAAAACTATTGAAATATGTTTTGTTACTTTTTTTATTTAAACTCTCTATGGGGAACATGTCCTTTCATGATTAACTATACCAAATAGTACATAGTGGTGTAAACTTTTACATGAAAAATTATTAATCAATTGTGGAAGCAAGATATATTTACCTAGCAATTATTTCACTCCTTCGAGGGATATTTAGAGGTTTTATTCTAACATAATGTTCTAAATTTCAATCATGTTTCAATGTTTGGATTAATCTTTAAATGTTAATAATGAATTGGTCATTAAATTGAGAGAATTTAGAATTCTAATTTAATTGAAACTAAATTTTGAAGGGAGTTCAAACAAGTTAGACAATGTTATCTTTAATATTTTTACCTTTTAATTATAATTAATGTCGAGAGGTATTAGACAATCGTAGAAAGGGATAAAGTGTAATGACATGGTTGTGTTAACAAATACTCCTATCTATTACCTCAAATTTGATAGCTATTTATACTTATGTAATAAATCAAATAATTCCAAATTGATATCTCTTCACAGTTTTTGATAAATAGATATTGATTATATCTATTCTAATATATAAAAGCAAATAGTCCTCACTGTAAATTGAAATTTCATAGAAATATATATTTTTTAAATAATAATTAAGAAATAATCCTTTGATATTTTGTAAAAGATGACTTACCTTTCTCTCTTTCTATATTATCGAACTTTAAATCGCGTGTAGTGTTTATAAGGTGAAAAAGGAGATAATCAATTCATATATGCATAAACAACCGACCAGACTGGAAAATATTTAAATAAAGCTCAAAGTCAAGTGTCTTGCTAGAGGAATCACTTTTGATAAATATAGTCTATCCCTACTGTAGATATGTTGGTTCCTGTGACTCGTAAGTGGAAAATAAACCCACTACTTTCCTAATTTTCCAGTGCGACTTCTCTCCGTCTACATACAAGCGTAATACACACGTTTGCGAAAATACCGCGGCACAACTACTTTCTGTGCATTATCTCTGAGTGGGCCTTCACTGGACTCACTATTATCCTTCGCTTTGTTTGCCATTTCCAGACATGACTTCAAAATGTTTGTGTTTTCTTTTATCCCTGGACCTCCAGACTACTATATATTCACGCATCATATCACCACTTGTACCATCCACATCCAAGCATTTATCTCTGTCCATATATTCTGCTTATTTCTGGACCTCTCGATTGAACTTTTCTGATATTATTGTAGGTGTTGTGTGGTTGATAATTACCATGGAGAAAGAGATGTTAAAGGATTTTAGCGTGGAGATCGTTCGAACCTCCATCGTGCAATCGCCTGTACCCACAAAAGATTGCATGCTCAAAGGCTCCAACATAGATCTCACTGTTCCCGCCATCAGTCCAGGGCACTTCTTTGTTTACAAAGGAGTGCAAGATAAGCCGTACAATGAGAGGGCAAGCTCGATTAAGGAGGCGCTCTCTCAGACACTAGTATTGTTTTATCCAGTGACCGGAAGGTTTATTATCAGCCATAATGGTGAGCCTAAGATAGATTGTAATAATCAAGGAGTGCCCTTCATTGAAGCTGAATCGGACGCTGCCATTAACGATCTTGACTTTTCTCAGCCAAGTTTCTCTGTAGCGAAATTGATTCCTAGGAGGCACCCTCTCCAAGGAGAATCCCCTCGTTGTCTTCCTGTTCTAGCTGTACAGGTAAGTAGGCACTTACTTGCAACTTAGGTCCACTAATTTCATCTAAATTAACTCGTGTTGTATAATCTTAGTGAGCATAGTAAGCTAAGCAGGCATCATTTGTTTGCAGGTGACGAGGATGAAGTGTGGCGGAATTGTAGTGGGTTGTTGTTTTGACCACAGAATAGTAAATGGAATAAGCAGCAGTATTTTCTTTCAAGCATGGACGGAGGCTGCCCAAGGGCTCTCATTTTCCACTATTACGCCTTGCTTTGAATGCTCAGTCCTCAATCCCCGCCACCCTCTCAATGCTTCTGCACTGCCCCTCATTGATAGCCATTACATAGCTCTGCCTTTCTGTGCTCTCGATCACACCCACCCTTCACCACCCCAAATTGGGCGGATCTATCATTTGGATGCTCCCACGCTTCTCCAATTGCAGGCTCTGGCAAACCAAGCTGAAGGAAAACCCCGTGCTGGCAAATCCATAACAAAGATGGAAGCAGTCTCTGCCTATATTTGGACTTTTTCAGCACCTACCAGAATCGGCATCCCAATCGACGGGCGCGCATACCTGAACCTCCCTCCCTCCTACTTAGGAAACGCGATAGCAATTCCTTTCAAGGAGAGCTGCGCAGAGCAGATATTGGAGGAACCATTGAGCAAGACTGCAGAAATCGTACGCAACGTTATAAGTACTTCCGCAAACAGTGAATATTTCAGGTCCTTCGTCGATTGGGTGGAGGAGAAGAGACCGGCAGCAATGTTAGCAAGAGTGTATGCGGAGGAAGGGTCTGCCGTGGTGGTGTCGTCGGGAGTGAGGATTCCATTATATCACTTCGACTTGGGATGTGGGAAGCCTGCGTTTTCAAGTGCATATTTTCCATGGGGAGGAACAGCAGGGTATGTGATGTTGCAGGCGAGCCCACTCGGAGATGGGAATATGGTGGTCTATATGCACATGGCCGAGAAGCACTTAGATGCCATTGAAACTGATCCTGACTTTTGGTTCGTGAGGGCCAATCAAATGAATTTCTGGTAACAGAAACGATCTCGTTGTAGAAAGATTCACGAAGAATTGCTTTAGAGTGGAATTATTCATGCTAAAGTACTCATTTCGACAGTTTTTTCCAGTGTTGTTATATATTTTGGAGTCCGATCCAAATCAACCAGATATTAGAAATGGAACAACTTAATTCTAATTATGACTGGGTAATTAATGAGAAATGTCATCATCTTGAGCACTCAGTATTTTTGCCAATCTTATGTCATCAACTACTTCGAATGACACACTCAGCATTACCCCAATCTAGACGTAATGCTGAGTTAATACAATGTAAATAATAAGATAACCTTTTGGTTCAACCGAAAACATTCTCGTTTTATTATTTTTTTTTTAATGAAAATGATCTTCGTCATGTCCTATCAATTAAAAAGTTAATAATACAAATATTTTAAAAAACGAGTGGGTGGTAAACGATACATCTTTATAGTTTGGTTGAGATCACGTGTAAATAAAAGATGGAAACATTTAAAAGACGGTTAAGTTTTAGACATTAAGAAAGAAAAGCCACTCAACAACAAGAACAGTAATAGTGTGAAGTACATCATAGTTATTAACTTTGCAAAAATTAATGGAGATGGAATTATCATCAATACGATCTATATTAGTAGGAGCATCTTCCTTCTCCTTGACTTTCGTAGTAAGTTATTGAGCACAAATATTTGAAATAATTCATTTGAGAGGGAACTTGTTAGAAGACTCGAATCGTCAAACTTATCTAGTGGTTTTACCATGACCAAGCCTACCCCTATAAGGTGGGGAAAAGGAAATAGCTAGAACTCTAGTAATCATGCAAGGAGCATTAGCCTAGTCATTAAGGAGCTCTTGCAGGTGCACAACTTCTAGTGCAACCTTGTGAGTTTTTAGCTAGATCTACATAAACACACTAGAACAACTCATAGTTTCGATGTACACTAAAAACTGATCAACTAGATAACTTGAAAAGAAAAGTAGATATCCATCTTTTTAATTATTGGACAAAATATCTACCTTAAAAGAATGCTAGATCTAGATAAATTTAAATGATAGATAAGAACAATAACCCAAAAAAATCATATGGAATGAGAAGTGATCAGTTCAAAAAGCCTTGAAGAAGTTATACATGCAACTCCACGCTTTTTAAGATTTGGTACACAACTAAAATATATGCTTGAGAGTATCCAGATTCCCACAAAAAGCACAACGACAGTTGAGATGTCCTAAATGATACAAATGAGAGCCAAGCAAATAACCTTGCTAAAGATTGTACCATGCAAAATGAGACAGTTTCGGCTCAAGAATTGATTCCCAAATAATTTGGAAATATCAATGCCAAGTGCTAGTAGAAAGCTAGAGGTGTCAATAGTGGTTTAAATGGTCCACCATTAGGAGAGGAGGTGTTAGCCACAAGTATCCATTGCAAGATCTATAATTGTAAAAAAATGTTTGAGGATATGATTTATAATAATTCTTCTAGGGCTTGAAGGACCTAACCCTAGTTTTATGGACTATGCGAGATAATGACATCACTAAAAATATAGGCCACTTGATTTGGATTGCATAGCTAGAATTTCAACTTGGCCTTAGACTAGGAGAGAAAATTCTTGGTTGCTTTATAAAAGATATCTATAATATTTCTCATTCATTTGTTAAAGAATTTCAAAGCATGAAACCATGGGGCTTTGGCTAGAGGATAATATTGAATAGATAAAACTGAAAACCAACAAATAGACTAAGAGGCCATTGTAGAATTTAGTATAAGAGTCAAGAAGGTAGTTGTTGATGGAGCTTTGGGCCATCTATATGCTCTTAATAAAAAAAAATTCCTTGTATATAGATAGGCTCCTTGAGGGTGAGGAGATAATAGAGATAAGGTCCTTTTGATGTTGGTCAAGCATCATTCCAAGAAAGCAACATTCCCATCAATAGCTCAAATGATCCATTTAACATAAAAATTAATCCCTTAACAATGTATCAAAATTAGTTCCAAAAAACCAATATCATGGAGGAGAACATAATTCCCATGTAAGATAATGAAATCCTTTATTTCCATCCATAGAACCCCTAATATTGTTTTTGATAAGCTTCTCTACTTTTAGATATGGTGCCTTAGAAGGAAAAGAACAAAAAAATTAATAGACATGGAGTAATGCCATTGATTTTGAAATGAAAACATCATACAACCCAAAAAAATAATATTTAAAGCATGGGTGAAGATTTCTCAAGGTCTTTCATTTTTCCATTATTATTCATTTCTTCTTACATTAACACCTTAATCCTTGTTGCTTGCTCAATGCTCAATCTCATCTAGTTGATTGACCATGACCATTCATACCCCCATAAGGGGCGGCATTAGGAAATATTTGACTATATTGAGATCTAGCACATAGATCTACATGAACACATTAGAATAAAACATAGTTACATTGTACACTAAAAGTGGACATTAACTAAACAACTTGAAATGAGAGATAAACTTATATTTTTAAATACTGGAAAAAATATCCACCTTGAAAGAATTCGAGATATAAATAAATTTACATGATAGATGGGGCATGTTGGTTATTTTTTCAGAACCAAACATAATCTTAGTCCTAGCCTATGAATTTTCCACAACTCAATTATCAACAAGGTTGAGGATTGGCCAACACCTAAGAAAATTAGTTAGTACTTCAATTCTCTTCGGGCTTTGTGAGACCCTGGGAGGGTAATCCCATGCATACTCATAATATTTCACATTAGGTCAAGAGTATTTCTTCACACAAATGCACAATCACAACAAAATCACCTTATCAAAGGCTCAACATACCTCAAATAGAAGTGTTACTTATTTCAAGGAGTGAACTTACATACTTAAAATTGGGACAATGTAGTTTAGAGTATTTTATGAATCATTCTTCATCTTGAATCCTAAGAAAAATTTAGTACTAGCTCGACTAACCACAAGAAATACTAATAGAACAATCAGTGCCTTATCTAAGGTAGAAAAAAGAGTTATATCTTGTAATCAATCGGTAATAAAATTCTAATTGAACTTAAAAAATTAATGGACTATTAAATTTCCACTTTGTAACATCTAACTCACTTTGTTGTAAAATATCACTTCCTTACTAAATCCTATATCCTTTTCACACAAGCTAATGACCTTGCTTTAGCATTTAATCAACTCATTGAACTAAAGCATAAAACAAGTTCATTCCTTCAGTGCAATTGAAAAAAGACAAATGAAATCATAATTAACAATTCCATTCATAACTTAGAAGAAAATACATAGGAGAGCAATATTTTAGATCTAAAATTCTTCTTCATTTCTACTATTGCTTTGTAAAACCATATTTAAGATTTTATACAATATAACTTTCATCTTAAAATTGCTTTTGATATATGTACTAAAATATCTTCTTAAGTTCTATTATGCTTTTAGAGCATAGTATCTACTATGACCCTTTCTAGACTCAAATTTTGAACTCTTTCTTTCAACCATGATATCCCCTTCATAGAGCATGAGAGCAACAAGCACCCTGTTGAATTACAATTTTACTTCTATTTCATTTCATTTCAGAAACCTAATTCTAACTATCTCCTCGAAGAACTCCCCAAGCATTTTCATAAGTAGTCATTTGAGAATAGGGGAGGACAGAACAAAAAAAAATGTGTAGGACACCAATAGTAATTGTCATAAAGTTCATTGTTGAAACAAAAAGATTCCATATCACATCTTCTAGAGAACTACATCAACATAAGAAAATAAAAGACAAACCATGGATACATGAAAATAGATACCTCCTATGCAAAGACCATGGTGTCATCAAAAAATAAAACAAGAAGGTGACCCTATTTAGAGTTGTTGGCATTAGAAAATTCCTAACCACTCTTTTGCCTCAATGAAATAGAAGGGATCATCACCATGTCATCATCGGGGCCCCCATATGGCACCAGAGAATGAAGGTATTGGCCATAGTATGAGTTAGTAATAACTTTAGCATCTAAAGGAGTATCTGAAAGTGCGATAGGATAGTCGTGTTTGCCTAGGTAGGCCCTATGGATTTTCTCTTCTTTCATGGCCTTCTTCACTAGCAATGACAGTTCCTTGCCTTTGCACTCAACCACTTCTCCCGAAAGGGTCCTATTTCTCAAGCAGTAGGTACTCTACACAATTGACTTATTTTGACCTCTAGGCCTTCTTTTACCCTTTGAAACCTTAGGAGAAGCTTGGGTTTCATGCTCAACTATATCTTCATGACACTCATACACACTTAGTCAGGTAGACCTCCTAACAGGTGGAATTATTGCACAAGCTTTTCCCATTCTCTTTAAAACTAACAAAGTGATAACTAAAAAGACTTTTGACTCAAGACCCATAGAAGAAACACCCTAATCACATTAATTGCAAGTAGCTCAAGCAACATAATTCCTAAATAGAGTAGAGAACTTAATTTCATACCAATTTACTCATGATGAAAACACTGAAACTCTACCTAGGAAAACTTACAGCCCTTTCAATCTTCTTCACTACATACACCTTACTTCTATTGTAGATTGAAAAGATGATGAAAATGAACAATGATCAACCTACATTAAATAGAAAATTCAAGCATGCAAAATTAATGATTTAGAAACCTCTTGCTCAAGCAAATTGATAACTTAGTAGTTATGCTTTGAATCTAGGCTGTTGATCTTAGAGCAATCAAAATTTCATCTAATATGGCCATGAGCATTATTTTTCGGCTATTATCAACTTGCTCCTTGAAACCAGTGATGCTATCTCAAATGTCACCATGTTTGTCTCTCACCTTGATTAATCATTGTTGATCTGAAAATTAGCATGTATCATCAACCTAATCCATTCCTTGTCATTTATATCTATGAAGTACATGAGACCAGTCTATCTTCTTGAGAGAATATTTCCTTATACGCTTCATCATGCATCGACAATCTTGCTCAATTTCTCAAGTGCACTCAATGATAAAGGTATTCATGCAATGATCTTAGTCCATTGGATCATCCTAGTTTGAAACTTTATCAGTGGTTCTCTTCTCCATTCGTTGCTTTTCCTTTTTCTTCACGTGAAATCCTTAGGATCCTGCCACGTTACTTATCTCTTTATCATAGATACATCTCATCCCTAGTCAGCCTCATCAACAATGTTAAAACATCCCCGCAATGATCACTAGCCCTTGGTTCTGCAACCTATCCCTTGGTCACATTTTTCCATCCATTGTGCATCCCTAATTCAAAATTTTCACCTAGGTTCCTATCAGAGACAAGAAATGATGTGGAGGCACCATATTTAGACACGTACACCATCACATGTCGCTACTTTAGAACTCAAGTCCTGAAGTGAATTCATGATGAGTGATGTAACATAAGGCTATCACTCATCATTAATTCTCCTCATACATTTTGTCAGAAATTAGCGATGAGAGGATTTACAACGTTCATAATGTCCACTGCATATTACTGATGTAGGACTTTACATTTAAAACATATCCGCAATCACATGATATAAAGGAAATTACATCACATCACTGATCGTCGATCCAAAACTTTTATCTTATGACCATCCATGATGAATGATAAGATCAAAAGGCCTAAAAAATCACTCATCGCTATTACAATTTTGAAGGCTCAAAAGCCATTAGCGATGAGCAACATTGAAAGAAAACAACGTTCCATTGCTTGTCGCTAATTCAAGGAGTGTGCCTATGAATAAATCAATGATGAGCGATATAGTTATGAGGGTCATCGGGACTTAAGTGAAAACTTTGAGCATGTGCACTTAAGTCATTCTAAAAAGGGGACTCTCTAGGATGACATAAGAATAATAGATTCAAGACTTTTGAATTTACGAGATACGGGTATGTGCAGGATCATGATGGGCGAAAAAGTGGCAATATGATGTGTATGTGGCTGACGATTTGTTTTTTACCCAAAATTGATGAAATGAAAAGGGTTTTTAAAGGAGATTCTCAACTTTCAAAGATTTTTTTACTTTGAATTTAATAAGTAATTATTATTCATTTTCTATTCAAATTACGACTAAAGTCCTAATTGATAGACTAATTGACAAACATCTATAGCTTTCAAATGGTATCACATTTTTTGAATCCAAAACATGTGTCACAATCTATGCTTCGCATAATATAGGATTAAAAAAATAAAAAATTGAATTTCATGAAGTTTTGACCAAGTTAAGGTGGTCAGACATACAATTTTTTTATATTTTTTAAAAGTTGTAATAAAAATTTCATAATTAATTATTTACTCGGGAAAAAATTACAAAGAAATATGCATCACATTGAGACATGAGTCCTCTACTTATATCTAAAATATTATAAAAAATATTATCATTTTATTGTGGTTAGGGTGGTTAGACAGACACCTACTTGTTATTTTTCCCTAAAATTTAAGTACACTGCATTGAAATTTCAAATTTTCACCAAATAGATTTTTTTATAAAACCTAGTAGTTTAGAAACTACATTCAATTTGCTACAAATTCTATTGTTACATATTTTTGAAATAATATAGATAACTTATTCAAATTTTCACATCAAGTTGCCTAACTCTGATTTTTCAAAAAAAATTGCCACTTAAGGGCTTGTTTTTTCCATGATGATCTTGTGCATACCCATACAAAGGATGCAAAGGCTAAAAATATCCTTTATTTATCCTTATAAAAGAAAGGTGGTTCAGACCTAGATACGAGAGGGGCCAGCCACCCGATGACATTGATAAAGATTAAAATTTCATATGACCAATTATAGGCACAATGCAATTAATCAATACAATAGAATGCTGCGAGCAACTAAAATGAATGAAATGCTAAACCAATATATAAGAACCCTACATAAAATGTAACAAAGGTTTTAAATAAAAAAATATTAGGGTTTAATATGAGCACTTCAGATTTTGTAAAATTTGAAAGTGCCATCAGTGGCTCTTTTTGGGGACATATGTTCCATAGTGAATAGAGCAAGAATTTAGATCCTCTGGAGAAGTGGACTAGGTGCCTTATCCATTGGGAAACAGAGTTAATAGGTCACCTCTTCCCCCAATTGTACTTGGTTTGAGAAATAAAACCATATCTGATGGCCCAAGGCCACCAAAACTGTGGGCCTCTTCTTACCTCTGTCATGGACAAAGTTCTCATCACATTTCACTGAATCCAATTAGAAAATATCACTGCAATATACTGGATCAAACATGCTAACATCTCTCAACAACTTAGTATATACAATATTATCAACAAATTCATACTTACCAAGCATCTTAGAATTAGGAATACCATTGAAATACTAAGTTTCATGTGGCAATAACTTATAATCAAGTTGAAAACAACCCTCTTTAATGCCCTACTCATTACCACACTATAAGAAGATTTCATCCAGCTAAAAAATATGGCACTCATATTTTGCCACATTGATGGTACTATCAAGTTCAATTTGACTAGTAGTTTTCATGTCAAAGGTGAAACAATTATAAGAAATAATAAAAAGATTATGCACATTATGCAAACTACCTTCCAGTGTATGTAAAGGAATACACATATACTGGCACATATTGTAATTATTCCTCAACATGTTGGTACAGAGAATCATCAAGAATCTCTAACCTATCCTTATTCTTGCTCACTTTGATATCCTCTGAACACAACATATGAACATCTTCAACACACAAAGTTTGCTCAAAAGTGAGCAATTCTGGTTCAAAAAGATAATCTATTTTTTCTTTGGAATCAACCCCTACATTCATATGAAAACATTCATAACTAGGCTCATCTAAAACAAAAAATAGATACTTAACGAAGTTTGCTTAAAAATTATCACAATTTGGCTTATCAGATATACAAACTTCATACTCAATTGCTATTTCTAACTTGTCAAATAGATCTTTGAAATTACATCATCCTGCACACTTTCATGCTCATCATACAATGCATTATTAAAATCAAATGGTTTATTATCATTACCCACATTACCATCATGTTGATCAACTGGTTCACAATTAGAAGGAAGATCAGATACACATGATTTATATCTTACATAGTGAAGATTATCGTCATTGTCAAAATCAATATGGGAAACACATAACAACTGAGGGTTACTCCCATGTGCATATTTTTGATACTCAGTGGTTAATAGATCTAAAATTTGTTCACTACTTAATAGACCATTATTCTGATCCATTCTTTCAACCACTTCCTCTTCTTGACTTCCACTAGAACTACATGCATCACCAAGTTGTAAGTTAGGGTGTACCATGATATTACCATCACCAAAATCTAGAAACTTAATAGACTGGGTGTCATCATTGAGTTGGTCATTTACATCCTTTTGAGGATAGAGACAAACATTTTCACCATTATGAGCATCAATGGTAAAAATTGTAGCACTCTTAACTTCTTCCTTCTCAAGTATGCACTTGTTTGTATCTAAAACTGAAGATATCTGATCATTTGTATCTACACAACTGCTAGTTTCATCAACATGTTTATGAATAATGAAAAATAGTAGACTCTGCACATATTCATTCCTCGTTTTCTCCATATCATCTAAACATGTGTAAGCCATTTGCATATTAAATTTTTTAAAATCCTTTAACATCACACTAGACCCCTCCTGAAAAGCTTCAAAATAAAAAATAATGCAATCTGATGTACTAGGTTTGAAACTTTCAGGGATTAGTGAAAGAGCGACAACAAATCTGTGACTAAAAGAAATGCTTGACTCTTCATTTTGTTTCTTAAGATTTTTTAACTTTGTGACAAGATCATAAGCTTCTTTTGCAAATTATTTTCTAAAAGAATCCACCAATTTATCCCAGCATGGAAAATATTTCTCAGGAAAACTTAAGTACCAGTCCCTAGCTCTAGCTTCAAGAGATATAAAAAAATTTTATCATCCACATATCCTGATCTCTAAATGACTATTTCACCATGAAACTATAAAAACTATGGATATGTGCATTTCTTTTACACACATTTTATCCATTAAATCTAGGCATTTACTTATATACTTGAGATGGCATACTTTTAACCTTGTCATCAATCCATAAGAAGTCTAATTGGTCATACAATGGATAAAAATAATTGATGAAAGGTGCAGTAGTTTGGCTAGAAGATCTAATATGATTATATCATAGTTGATCTTGTACAGACATCAGGTTCCTTTTGTTCAACTCTTTAACTCCCCTTTTGAACACAACTTTCCATTCGAGTCTTATTTTAGGCTTGTTCACACTTGAGTTCATGCACTTTCCATTTTCAACAGTTTGAGGATTTCCATACTTTTGAATCTTCTCAACAATATGCATTAAGGTTTCTAATGGCATGGTTATTTTCCTTTGGTAATACATAAATGTAGGCAAAGTAGGATTTAACTAATTTTGCATAATCATAAACATGACAATATGATGGATCAATAGGATGATTGATAATATGACGGTAACTTGGGACTAGAACATGTGATAATGAAAATGGATTGGAATTCCTAAGGTACACATTTTAATTCATTCATACTATCAAATTTGGGAATATTCTAACAAACACCTTAAGTGGAACAATAATCGAATTCAATATAATAGGTTCAACAAATGAAAAAAATGCAAAGAACTGTGTACCATCACACCTTCAGTTGCTGCAACTTTAAATATAGAATTTTTAGGTTACAATAACAAACAATAGCCCCTTATGTGTACAAATTGTAGAGCAGAGTCACCACCTCTTCAATCAGAGGAAAAAATATTTGAAACAAAAGTATCTTTCTTTGAGTTCTTCTAGCAGAGTCACTTTCTTAGTATTCTGAATTTAGGGCTGCTACAAATCAATTTGTAGATCTGGAACTTCTTCAATATCTAAACCAAAAGTTCATTTTGTTTTGACTCCTTTCAAATGGTCTTCAACAAATTTGCATCAAAATTATACAAAGTGTTCCCCAGTGGAGATTTCATTTCTGTTGGTTATTTTTTTAGAATCAAACTTAATCTCAGTCCCAGCCTATGAATTTCCCACAACTCAGTTATCAACAAGGTTGAGGATTGGCCAACACCTAAGCGATGTAATTAGTACTTCACTTCTCTTCAAGCTCTGTGAGACCTAGGGATGGTAATCCCATGCATACTCATAATGTCTCACATTAGGTCAAGAGTATTTCTTCACATAGATGCATAATCACAAGAAACTCACCTTATCAAAGGCTCGACATACCTCAGATAGAAGTGTTACTTATTTCAAGGAGTGCACTTACTTAAAATTGTGACAATGTAGGTTAGAATATTTTATGACTCATTCTTCATCTTGAATCCTAGACCAAATTTAATACTAGCTCAACTAACCACAAGATATACTAATAGAAAAATCAGTGCATTATCTAAGGTAGAAAAAAGAGCTATAACTTGTAATCAATTGGTAATACAATTTTGATTGAACTTCATAAATTAATGGACTATTAGAATGCCACTTTGTAACATCTAACTCACTGTGTTGTAAAATATCACTTCCTTGCTAAATCCTATATCCTTTTCTCACAAGCTAATGACCTTTATTTAGCATTTAATCAACTCATTGAAGTGAAGCATAAAACAAGTTCATTCCTTCGATGCAAATGACAAAAGAAAAATGAAATCATAATTAACAATTCCATTCATAACTTGGAAGAAAATACATAGGAGAGCAATATTTTAGATCTAAAATTATTCTTCATTTCTAATATTGCTTTGTAAAACCATATTTAAGATTTTATACAGTATAACTTGCATCTTAAACTTGAATTTGATATATCTACTAAAATATATTCTTACATTCTATTATGCTTTTAGAGCATAGTATCTACTATGACCCTTTCTAGACTCAAAAATTCTGAACTCTTTCTTTCAGCCATGAAATCCCCTTTATAGAACAAGGGATCAACAAGCACCCCGCTGAATTACTATTTCACTTTCATTTTAGTTCATTTCAGAAACCTAGTTCTAACTAACTTCTCAAGAACTCCCTAGGAAGTTTCATAAGTAATCATTTGAGAACAGGGGAGGAAAAAAGGTGAAAAACATGTGTAAGACACCAACAGTCATTGTCATAGTGTTCGTTGTTGAAACATAAAGATTCCACATCACATCTTCAAAAGAACTTCCACATCAGCATAAGAAAAAATAGAAAAACCATGGACACATGAAAACAGATACCTCCTATGCAAATACCATGGTGTCATCAAAAACTAAAACAAGGTTACCCTATTCAAAGTCGTTGGCATCAAAAAATGCTTGACTACTCCTTATCCTTGATGAAATTGGAGGGATCATCACCACATTATCATCAAAACTACCATATGGCACAAGAGAATGGAGGTATTGGCCATAGTCCGAGTCAGTATCAACTTCAACATCTGAAGGAGTATCTGAAAGCATGATAGGAGAGTTGTGTTTTCCAAGGTAGGCCCTATGTATTTTCTCTTTTTTCCTAGCCTTCTTCAGTAGCAACGCTAGTTCCTTACCTTTGCACTCGACCACTTCTCTCAGAAGGGTTCTATTTCTCAAGCAGTAGGTACTTAACATAATTGACTTCTTTTTATGACCTCTAGCACTCCTTTTACCCCTTGAAACCTCAGGAGAATCCTGGGCTTCATGCTCAACTCTATCTTCATGACACTCATACACACTTAGTCGACTAGACATCCTAACAGGTGGAATTATTGCACCACCTTTTCCCATTCTCTTTAAAACCAACAAATTGTTAATTAAAATGATTTTTGACTCATGACCTATAGGAGAAACACCTCAAACCCAATAATTGCAACTAGCTCAAGCAACAAAATTCCTAAATAGACTAGATAACCTAATTTCATACCAATTTACTTAGGATAAAAACATTGAAACTATGCCTAGGAAAACTTATAGCCCTTTCAATCGTCTTCACTACATACACCTTAATTCTATTATAGATTGAAAATATGGTGAAAATGAACATCGATCAACCTACATTAAATAGAAAATTTGACCATGCAGAATTAATGATTTAGGAACCCCTTGCTCGAGCGAATTGATAACTTAGCAATTATGCTTTGAATCTAGGCTGTTGATCTTAGAGCAATCAAAATTTCATCTAAGGTGGCCATGAGAAATTTTTTTTTACCATTATCAACTTGCTCCTTGAAAAAAATGATTCTATCTCAAATGTTGCCACATTCTTCTCTAACCTTGATTAATCATAGCTGATTTGACAATTAGCATCTATCACCAACCTAATCCGTGCCTTTTCATTTATATCGGTAAGTAGATGAGACGAGTTTGTCTTCTTGAGAGAATATTTTCTTATACACTTCAACACACATTACTGATCTTTCTTAACTTTTAAGGTTCACTCAACAATGAAGGTATTCATGCGATGATCTTAGTCCATTGGATCATCCTAGTTTGAAACTTTATTAGTGGTTCTTTAATCCCTTCACTACTTTCCCTTTTTCTTCACATGAAATCCTTAGGATCCTACCACATTGCTTATCTCTTTATCATGGTTACATCTTATCTATAGTCAGGCTCATCAACAATGTTAAAACATCCCCACGATGATCACTAGCCCTTGGTTCTGTGGCCTATCCCTTGGTCACATTTGTCCCTCCATCACACATCGCTATTTCAAACTTTGCACCTAGGTTCCTATCGGCGACAGGGAATATTATGGAGGCACTAGATTTAGACATGTACACCATCACCTATCGCTACTTCAAAACTCAAGTCCTGAAGTGAATAAGCAATGAGCGATATAACATAAGGTCACCGCTCATCTCTAATTCTCCTCATACATATTGCAAGCAATTATCAATGAGAGGATTTACAATGCTCAAAATTTCCATCACATATCGCTAATGTGGGACTTTACATTTAAAACATATCCACGATCACATGATACAAAGGAAATTACATCACGTCGCTCATCGTTGACCTAAAATTTTTATCTTATGACCATTCAAGATGAATGATAAGATCAAAAGGCACAAAGCATTGCTCATCGCTATTACAATTTTGAAGGCTCAAAAGTCATTAGCGATGATCAATGTTGAAAGAAAACATCGTTCCATCACTCATCGCTAATTCAAGGTGTGTGGCTATGAATAAATCAACGATGAGTGATATAGTTATGAGGGTCATCAAGAATTAAGTGGAAATTTTGAGCATGTGCAGTTAAGTCGTTCTAAAAAAGGGACTCTCTAGGATTACATAAGAATAATAGGTTCAATACTTTTGAATTTACAAGATAAAAGGGATGTAAAGGCTAAAAATATCCTTTATTTATGCTTATAAAAGAGAGGTAGTTTAGACCTAGATATGAGAGGGGCCAATCACCTGATGACATTGATAGACATGAAAATTTTATATGACCGGAAACAAGCACAATTCAATTAATCAATAAAATAGAATGTTACAAGCAACTAAAATGAACGAAACCATAAACCCCCATATAAGAACCATAAATCAAATCTAACAAAGGTTTTAAATAAAAAAATTCTTAGGGTTTAATATGAGCACTTTAGATTTTGCAAAATTTGAAAGTGCCATCAGGGCCAATCACCCAGTAAAACCATATTTCATATTATCTAAAAATATTTCAAGATTTGTCCCCTTTCTTGGCCGATCTTAGTGTTAATTGATGCATGCATTTTGAAGGGGGATTTCTTCCTCTTAACTTTCATCTAACCCTGTATCAACTAAGAGTCTTTGTTGTTATCATTTCCTTTTTTTCATTTAGTGTTGTCCTTAATATCACTACTCATTAGGGAAGTTGGAGACATAGAAGAAGCCACTAATCCATCTCTAATTTTGGAGTCATCCAAGCATAATCTTGTTTCATGTTATCTTTCAATGATTTTTTTATTCCTCTTTTCTATTATCTCCAATATTTATTTTTTTGGCAACACTAGTAATTTTCTCTTCAATACCTAACATAAGATTCTTAATAACTAAAATCTCCATGTGTGAAGAAGAAGTATGAGGTTTTGGAGGATAGTTGGGTGCTAAGAAAATAAACCTCTTAGAGAGAATTGTGGACACATCCACTTTATTGTGTTGTTACAAAGTTCCCTTTCACCAAGACCCTAGATAACCAATTTTTGGCTTGGCCCTAACATAATTTGTTGAAATGTGCCCTATTTTGTAACACTATTGATAACATAAGGGAAATCATTAATAATCCAATGCTTAAGTCCAACATCGATTAGAAACTTTGAAAGTTATGTCCATAGGGAGATCTTTGGAAGTGTCCAAATCAATAGAAATGCAAGTAAAGGTTGTGTGGGTGAAATTAGAGGTATCATTGTCAATCATAAAAAAATTACCTAAGGTGTTGCACATAGCTTCAAAGAATAAGTCAAACTAAAATTATAGTGGAAGATTTGGGATATGAACAAAAATGGGTTTTACTCTAAAATATTTAGAGAAAGGATTAAATTTGTGATACTAAGGTTTAAGGAGGAACAAATTTTTCCCCTAGGCCCATCCTACAATCATAAAAGGAGATATTGTAGATGCACAAAATCTAAGGAAACCTTGTGAGTTGGGACGTAGATCTACATAAGCACATTAGAACACAACATAGTTTTAGTATACACTAAAAGTGGACTAACTAAACAAATTGAAAGGAGAAATAAACTCTTACATTTTTAAATATTGGATGAAAAATCCACCATGAAAGTGTGCAAGATCTAAATAAATTTAAATGATACATAGGGAAAATCTCACAAGTAAACCACATTTCATATTTTCTAAAAATATTTTAAGATTTGTCCCCTTTCATGGATGATCTTAGTGTCAATTGATGCATGAATTTTGAAGGGGGGATTTCTTACTCTAAACTTTTATCAAAACTTGTGTCAGCTATGTGTTTGTGTTTTTCTCATTTCCCTTTTTCATTCAGTGTTGTCCTTAATATCTCTACTCATTGGGGAACCCAGAGACATAGAAGAAGCCACTAATATTTCTCTAATATTGGGGTATCCAAGCATATTATTGTTTTATCTCATATTTTAATGATTTTCTTATTCCTCTTTTCCATTATCTTCAATAATTTTTTGTTATTTTTGAACCTACTTATTTACTATGCAATACTTGACATAAGGTTCTTAACAACCAAAATCTCCATTTGTGAAGAAGTAGCATGAGGTTTTGGAGGATAATTGGGTATTATAAAAAGCACACTCTTAGAGATTAGAGAGAGTTGTGGGTATGTGTAGGATCATGATGGGACAAAAAGTGGTAATATGATGGGTATGTGTAGGGTATGTGGCTGGAAACTTTTTTTTTAAACAGAAATTGATGAAATGAAAAGGGTTTTTAAAGAACATTCTCAGCTTCTCACAAATATAAATTATGCTTTACTTTGAATTTAATAAATTATTGTTATTTATTTTCTATTTGAATTACAACTAATGTTTTGATTGATAGGCTAACTGAAAAAAATCTATTGCTTTCAAATGGTATCACATTTTTTCAATCTGAAACATGGGTCACATTCTATGTTTTGCATACTATAGGATTAATAAATAAAAATGAATTTCATGAATTTTTGACCAGTTAAGGTGGTCAGACATACAATTTTTTTTATTTTTTAAAAGTTGTAATAAAAAATTCATAATTAATTATTTACTTGCAAAACATTACAAAAAAATATGCATCACATCAAGACATGAGTCCTCAACTTATATCTAAAATATTATCATTTTACTATGGTCAGGGTGGTTAGATAGACACTTACTTCTTACTTTTTCCCTAAAATTTAAGTACTACTACATTGAAATTTCAAATTTTCCCCAAATAGTTTAAAAAAAATAAATAAACCTAGTAGTTTAGAAACTACATTCAATTTTCTACATATTCTATTCTTACATATTTTTGAAATAATATAGATAACTTATTCAAAATTTTACGTCAAGTTACCTAACTCTGATTTTTCTAAATTTTTCACCACTTAAGGGCCTATTTTTTCCATGTGATCATGCACATACCCTTGTGGATGCATCCAATTTGTAGTGGTGTGGCAATCTTCCTTTCCACAAAGGCCCTAGATAATCGAAGTTTCCTTGGGCCTAGCATATTTTTTTCCAATGTTCCCTACTTTTCAACACCATTGATAGAAGAAGGGAAATTCTTCATAAAAGAATACCTAAGTCCAACATTTCTTAGTAACTTCAAAAGTTATGTTAGAGGGATATATTTGGAAGCGTCCAATTCAACTAGAATGCAAGCAATGGTTGTGTGGATAAAATTTGAGCTATCGCTGCCAATCATCAAAAGTTAACCTAAGGTATTGCTAATAGATTGAAAGCATGATTCAAACCAAAATTATAGTGAAATATTTGGGATATATACCCAAATGGGTTTTAATCTAAACTATTTATATAAATAATTAAAATTGGGATACCAAGGTTTGAAGAGGAGCAAATGTTTCCCATAGACCCATCACTCACACAAGATGACATCATAATCCTTAACACTATAAAAAATTACAATAAAAAACCACGAGAACATGGATGTAACTCCATATTTCCATTCATCAACAACTTCCAAGAATCAATAATCTACTTGTGCAGATCCACAAGGCTAGTCCATAGGTGACTAAATTGTTTGATCAATACATTTGTTGTGAAGAATTTTTCACCTTCAATTACTTATTTTGTAACATCCTCCTTAATTCAAGGATAGGGGAAGAAATGGCCTATTGATGGTTTAGATTTGTTCTACAATATATTGAACTACTGATTGCTTAGGTTGTGTATTATAGGCAGTGGATATCAGCCCACTATTGGGGTTCTCACAAGCCATAGAAGCACTAAATGGATATTCAAAATACCTACATGTAGATGACACCCCCTCTTTATAATCTCTAAAGCTATTCATCAAAGCATCCATGGAAATATCATTATTAGATGGAGCACCAATTAGTTGAAGAGGACAAGATAGGGAAGGAGTAGAGGTGAAAATAATTATAGATTTTTGGACTGTCATTATTGCATCTAATTCTGCCACAGTTGATGGTGGCCAAGGAAAGATGGTCCCATGGGCTTCATTTTGGGAAACCTTGCTTGATTCCATCTTGAGAAAAAAAATGTTCCAAGGTCTCCAACATAAAATTGGAGTAGGTGGGTGTGAATGAGGGTTTGGAAGTTGTTCCTAACATTTTTGAAGAAAAGTAGAGCAATTAATTTAACTAAAATATTAATCATTATCTACTACATTATATATATTTTTACTCTCATGGGTGTGATGTTTATCGAAACTATATATCTTCTTATAACAATTTATTGTTTTCCTAATAAAAACATCAATTATATAATTTATATATGAATTTGCATGTATTTTAGTTTTTCTATTTTTTATACACAATATTAGCTTCAACATAGTAATATATTTAGACAATTTTAGAATAGAAGTATTATGTTCTTAGATACATAATATATAGGAAAATATTGACATATTTAATAATGTGTTCATTTTAAATAAGAAAATTTAGTAAAGAAAATATTTATAACAATATATCTGAGTAGATCTAGTTCCTCAACTTATACAACAAGGAGGTACCTATTTGAAGCTTTTACCTCCTACAAAAACTCCATCCATTATTTTCAAGAATATATTAAAATAAATATGTTAAACATGTTATTTGGACAATCATGTTATAGATCAAAATAGTAAGAATACTAATGGTTATTTTGAATAGGAACTAAAAATAAAATGGATATTCTATTGTTTTCTTTGGAATCACAAGGTAGACAAGGAACATGTATGCAAGTGAATATTATTTTAAATGATCTATAAATGAAACATGTCAAAATATAATTTATCCTAGTCATATAATGATAACATTACTATAACTATATTCATCAAAATAGAATTTCAATCAAGTTTCATGCACCTTGACCATAACATTTATATCCTTGTAGCATTATTTTACAAAGGAATCCTTTTAGATTATTTCACATACATGATTTACATAGAAAAATATAATGGTAGGATAAAATATATCATACGAATGGAAAGGGGAGCTTAATGTAAACCTTCAACCTCCACAAAGTATAACACCAAAATTTTCTACATGACCAAATGGAAGGCTCATCTCTTAGTCATAAGATTTCTAACAAGCCCCTCTTGAGCTAGTAGGCCCTCAAGGAAACCCCATGTCAACAATCACATGGAAAATATTTAACAATCATCCAAAACCAAGTGTACCAAATTCTAATAAAAGGAAAAAACCACAATAGTTGAATCTATAAGAAGTATAGCTATGGGGTGGAGGTATACATGGATTCAATTCTCCTTTCCCAACACATCAGAAGGCATCAACATTGGATCTATGAACAAAAAATACTCACATAACCAAGATTTTATAAAAAATGGTCATATAACTAAAGAATTCATCATAACCAAAGTTTGAGGAGCTTTAGTGATTACCTCTAAAATCTTCCAAATAATTGATGAAGAGTTGATAATGCTCTCACCATAAGCCTACCTCTTGATCTTCGCAAAATACCATGTTTACAACTCCTTCATTATCTCCAAAAACAAGCCAAAAGGAAATATTAATAAATATAAGGATCCCATCTCACCCAAAAAAGATATTATATATATGAGTCCAAAATTTTAATTCATTGAATGGGAGAGTGACAATTTCCACTCTCATTCATCTTCAAGGAACATATCCCTACATGTTTTCATGTAAATGTGTGAGGTCTTGGGGAGATTTCTAGAGTGTACTTGTACACTCCTCCCATGAAAGTATTAAGGTGTATTACACATGTGAGAGACCTTTTGGATTCAAAACCTAATAAATGAGCTTTGTAGAATGAGGATGGGATGCAACAAGTCAACTATCTCATATAGGGTATGTGTAGGATCATCATGGAAAAAATAGGCACTTAAGTGGCAAAAAATTTAGAAAAAATCAGAGTTAGGCAACTTGACATAGAAATTTGAATAAATTATCTATATTATTTCAAAAATATATAAGAATAGAATCTATAGGAAATTGAATGTAGTTTCTAAACTACTAGGTTTGTTTTAAAAAAAAAATTATTTGGTGAAAATTTGAAATTTCAATGTAGTACTTAAATTTCAGGGAAAAAATAAGTAGGTGTCTCTCTAACCACCCTAACCATAATATTTAATGATAATATTTTAAATATAAGTAGAGGACTCATGTCCCGATGTGATGCATATTTTTTTATAATTTTTTTCCAAGTAAATAATTAATTGTGATTTTTTTATTACAACTTTAAAAAATATAAAAATCGTATGTCTGACCACCTTAACTTGGACAAAACTTCATGAAATTAAAATTTTATTTTTTTAATCCTATAGTATGTGAAGCATAGAATGTGACACATGTTTTAGATTCAAAAAATGTGATACCGTTTGAAAGCTATAGATGTTTTTCAATTATCCTATCAATCAAGACTTTAGTCATAATTTGAATAGAAATGAATAATAATTACTTATTAAATTAAAAGTAAAGCATAATTTATATTGGTGGAAAGATGGGAATCTCCTTTAAAAACCCTTTTTGTTTCATTTATTTTGGGTAAAATAAAATTCATCAGCCACATACCCATCATATTGCAACTTTTTGGCCCATCATGATCCTGCACATACCCTATATCAAAACTTAATTTTGTGAAACCTCTCTAGGACCTCTTAAGAGGGGTCACATCTTGGCCTGAATCCAAGGTAATGGGTTAAAAAGATACTTAACCCATAGGTACCCACCCTAGGGATGGTTCATCCCACAATAATGGGCCCCAAAAATGGGACATGTTGATTTTTACTTGAAATAACATATTTTTTAGAACTATTAATGATTTAAGCCTTAAGGGGTTCCATATAAAGGGTTTTAATTGAAGGGTATGTGCAGGATCATCATGGAAAAACAGGCCCTTAAGTGGCAAAAAATTTAGAAAAATCAGTGTTAGGCAACTTGACGTAAAAATTTGAATAAGTTATCTATATTATTTCAAAAATATGTAAGAATAGAATCTGTAGAAAATTAAATCTAGTTTCTAAACTACTAGGTTTATTTAAAAATAAATAAAATCTATTTGGTGATAATTTGAAATTTCAATGCAGTAGTACTTAAATTTCAGGGAAAAAATAAGAAGTTGTCTCACCACGCTAACCATAATAAAATGATAATATTTTTTTATAAGATTTTATATATAAGTAGAGGACTCATGTCCAGATGTGATGCATATTTTTTTGTAATTTTTTTCCAAGTAAATAATTAATTATGAATTTTTTATTACAACTTTAAAAAAATATAAAAACTCGTATGTCTGACCACCTTAACTTGGTCAAAAATTCATGAAATTTATTTATTCTTTTTTTAATCCTATAGTATGTGAAGCATAGAATGTGACACATATTTTTGATTTAAAAAATGTGATACCATTTGAAAGTTATAGATGTTTTTGAATCAGCCTATCGATCAGGTTTTTAGTCATAATTCTTATAGAAAATAAATAATAATTATTGATTAAATTCAAATTAAAAAAAATTATATTGGTGGAAAGCTGAGAATCTCCTCTAAAAACCCTTTTCGTTTGATCAATTTTAGATAATAAAAAAAGTCGTCAACCACATACCCTACAAATACCCATAATATTGCCACTTTTTGGCTCCTCATGATCCTGCACATACCCTAAAGATTTAGATAAGACCACCTTAGATAAAACACCCATGGATAGAACCCCTCTAGTCTCAAATTATATCAACAATGGAGTTTCCTTTGCACCTATCAAAATATTGAAAAAAATCACATTTTCTTTACCTTTCAAGGGATTAAATGAAGTATTTTAGAAATTACTTTTTTCTTTATATGAATCCCTTATTATAAGCTTTCCAAAAAGTATAATTTTGAATATTTTTAATTCTATTATTATATTTATACCTTTTTCTTCTAAAAGTGGCTTTTTCACCAAACATCAAGGTATTTGTTCTACACACATGAAAAAATAATAAAATAAAGAAAACAATTCTAAAAGATATATTTTCCATAGGTATTGATGTCCTTGTTTCAACAAAACAAAAATCAATATATATAAAAAATGTTATGGGTTATGAAATACACCTATGTCCAAATTAAAAATACACTGACTTTAAAAATTAATTAAAAAAAATACAACAAAAAATGATGGAAAAATATGCACGCACTAGATATTGATGTTACGAATCTAAATTTAAAAGATTTAATTTTATTCGTTCAATAAAAAATTTCTGCATTACAACATATATATCACTTTTTAAAAAGGTTATTTATTATAAAAACAAGTTATCAAAGGCCACATAAGAAAATAACTATTTATTTCTTTTTTTAAAAGATATATATATATATATATATATATATATATATA
Organism: Sequoia sempervirens; assembly: GCA_007258455.2. Taxonomy (NCBI): domain Eukaryota; kingdom Viridiplantae; phylum Streptophyta; class Pinopsida; order Cupressales; family Cupressaceae; genus Sequoia; species Sequoia sempervirens. The sequence goes on from VDFB02000008.1 coordinate 249,179,516, forward strand.
TATATATATATATATATATATATATATATATATATATATATATATATATTTATAATATACATACAAATTCTCACAAATCCTGAGTTCACATTATCTCCAAATTATTTCTATAGATTTCATAAAGTTAGAATTTGGTGAAAAAAGTTGAATTCAATGTCCTAATTTGGCCAAAAATTGGGAAACAGTATTGTGGGATGACCCAACTCCAAATAATTTAAAAACACCTAAAATAAGTCATTTTATAAGCTTTTAAAAACCCAAAAAATGCCTAAATCCTAAAATTTGTAAATAAGATGCCAACACAACACACAATCAAATCCTAGTGGATTTAGGACACAACAAAATTATTAGCTAACAACTAGAAATCCATATTGCAATTATTTACATCACATTAATACTATAGTCCCTCTAAATAGACTATAGTCTATCATTATGAGTATAGACATGTTAGGACTTCGTAAAGAGGTCTGATTTCATTGGCCATGTAATCTCCTATATAATTAAGTTTACATAGCAATATAGACATGAAATCTAATAGTTGAAGTAATACACTTAAGGAATATAATTTCACACATGTGTTCATAAATAAATTTCCATTATCTAGCTTAATAATTTCTTTTAATAATATACAATTATTTTGACTTTGGCTAAATGTAAGCATTAAACAATTTTATTTAAGAACTTAATGAGACATTACCTTGGTATTTAATCAATTATTTTGATCCTAATCAATCTAATCCTCATGAATCGCAAGGATATTAGTTATTTAGCATCATTCATTGTGTAACACTTGATAGGTAATACTCATAACATGACCTTACACATCATAGGAAATCAAGGTATTTGACTGAACAATTTTTTTTTGTATTGATAACAGTTTACCAAAATATGACATCAAAAGTTAATTTTTTTGCTCACTTACAACTTGTCAAAATACATATAATAATAGGTAAGTATTTATAGTTAATTTTTTTGTTCTATTAAAAAAAGTTGTTTATCAACACAAAATTTTCATAAGTTAATACTTTCATTTTAAATTTGTCCATATCATTCTACCTTATTGTTGGGTCATGTTAGAAAAAATAAATATACTAAGGGGGGGAGTGAATTAGTATATCCCTAAAATTAAAGATATTTAATTTTAACAATACAAATTTATTACTACCTTAACTAGATAGAACATTCACAGCACAAGTACACAACCACAACACCAAATCTATGTGTAAAACCGAACAAGGTAAGAACTAGGGTGAGAAAGCTGCATGGAGCTACCATTCAAATATAGTCTCAAAAAATGAAACAATATTTACATAACACTTTTATGGCTTCAACCAAAGGAATTGTGCAACTCCCCACCAATTACAACACTTACAGGAAGAGGCTACAACCTCAACATCCAAAACTTGATGATCAAATAGTCAATTATAATTGCAACACTTATGTTGCCTATAGCTCACCACCTTCAACACTTCACTCATACACTTCTACCTTTGGCTTAGTAGATTTAGCATTCACTCATACAGTTATTATTTTGGTCCAATCCCTTTGAAACTAACCTCACACTCTTCTAACCTCATCTCACTACCTTCAGTATTCACTCATACACATATGCTTTTAGCTCACTACCTTCAACAAAAACTTACACACTTCTTCACACATTCACACTCATCCTTTTATCTTCAACACACTAATTTTATCATATAAATTGAACATTTAACTCATAAATGAACCACTATGATCACACACTTGATCCTACATTTATAACTTGAACTACAAACTTCAAAAATTTTCTGCATGTCAACCAAAATGAAATGTATGACATGGAATATACAATGTTCATAAGAAATTCAACTCCAAAAAATATGTGGGAAAATAAAATTGAATGAGGTCTAAGCTAGGACATAAGAATGACCCATTTTACATTTTCACACAATCCCATGCTAACACACACCACAAAAAAATGGAGAAAACAACTCAATATACAGAGTCGACCAAACAAACACTTAACCCAATAAATATTCAATATAGACCATAGGAAGTACTTGAGAACCTAGATATCATCATGTAGATCAGATTACAAGAATTAAATGATATTTAACAATATTTCCATTCCATCCTTTTACAACTTCACACTACATTATGTTGGCCTGGGAAAACACACATTGGACCTAGTATCACTTGCAAACCTAAACAAACACAATCTTGAGATAGGATATTGAAAACTTTCCTTGCAATACACCACATCATATAAAAAATGAAATGAGGGAAAAAATAGACACATTGAGCTTATCCTCCCAACCACAAGACCACAACATCAAATATGGAGAAATGTGGAGCATTTCTTTGAACCTTCTTGACTACAACAACATAGTCTTCACTTTACTAGCTCTAGAAATATATGTGGCAACTTTTATGCTCTAAAATCAAGAACATATATATTGTATATTTGTATCTTCCAAAATTCCAAAATATCAAGGCAATATTTTGAAATGTAGAGGAATGTAAAGCATTCCTTGAAGCTTTTTATTACAAGTTTTTGAGAAACTATATACATAATAAACTTTCATGCTTTCTTTCACATCTTACACAATGCTTTACAACAAGAGACAATGAGTTCAAATTTTACATCATTCACCTATACATATGTGACAAGATATAGAATAACTATGTATAGTAGGCTCATGAAATCCATCATCATAACCAACACTTCTGGTCAACATACTAATTGCAATGCATGCAACCATCCACACACTATCTATTGACATCAATGACAATACTAGTACCAATCTCCATTTTTTTGGCATCATTGATAACACATGCAACAATCTCCACCTTTTCCATTGATGGTAACACTAACCAAATATGCATTTTCTCTCCCTTTGACATCAAGGGAAAATGGAACTGGCTTTCCTCTTTGTAGTAATATACAAGCTCCCCCTATCTGTAGAAAGATTAACCTTCCTCTTCTTTCTCACCCTAAGAGGTATCCCTGATCAATCTAAGGATAAAAGTTTGTCTTGAAATTCCCCCCTCAATAGATCCACAAATTTTTTATGCATCTAGTTAGGGGTATGTGTAGGATCATCATGGAAAAAATAGGCCCTTAAGTGGCAAAAAATTCAAAAAAATCAGAGTTAGTCAACTTGACGTAAAAATTTGAATAAGTTATCTATATTATTTCAAAAATATGTAAGAATAGAATCTATAGAAAATTAAATTTATTTTCTAAACTACTAGGTTTGTTTAAAAAAAAAAATCTATTTGGTGAAAATTTGAAATTTCAATGCAGTGGTACTTAAATTTTAGGGAAAAAATAAGAGTAGGTGTTTGTCTGACCACCCTAACCTCAATAAAATGATAAAAAAAAATTATAAGATTTTAGGTATAAGTAGAGGTTTCATGTACCAATGTGATGCATATGTTTTTGTATTTTTTTCCAAGTAGATAATTAATTATGATTTTTTTATTACAACTTTTTAAAAAAATATAAAAAATCGTATGTCTAACCACCTTAGTCAAAAATTCATGAAATTCAATTTTTCTTTTTTTAATCCTATAGTATGTGAAGCATGGAATGTGACTCATTTTTTGGATTCAAAAAATGTGATATTGTTTGAAAGCTATAGATGTTTTTCAATTAGCTTATCAATCAGGACTTTAGTCATAATTTCAATAGAAAATGAATAATAATTACTTATTAAATTTAAATTAAAGCATACTTTCTATTAGTGGAATGCTGAGAATCTCCTTTAAAAACCCTTTTCGTTTCATCATTTTTTGGAGAAAAAAAAGTCGTTAGCCACATACCCATCATATTGCCACTTTTTGGCCCACCATGATCCTGCACATACCCTTAGAAGGAGTGGTAACAAGCCCTAGCTTCTATTTTAGTTTCTTAAATGCATCCTTTGAAAGTTCCTTTGTAAATATTTTCGAAACACGTTCCTTTCTAGGAACAAAATCCAATCTTCTTCATCCATAACTTTCTCTCTTACGAATTGAAACCTGTTAAATATGCTAGGTTCTAGTATGTATCACTAGATTCTTTAAAATATGATGGTTCTTGTATTATCACATAGAATAGGAATGGTCTCATCATACATAACCTTGATATATTTCAATGTTTGTTTCATCCATAACACTTGGGTGTAGTAGGATGCTTCAACTATATATTCTAATTCTATTATTGATAAGGTCACTTAGTCTTGCTTCTTACACAACCAAGAGACCAATATATCTCCAAAAAAGAAAGCACCCCTGATGGTACTCCTATCATCAACGCTCATGACCCAATAAATATTATTATTTTCCCTTAGATAAAATTCATCATATTTTTGATACCATAATCCATAATCTAGAGTGGTCTTCAAATATCTAAAAAATCATATTGACTTCCTTTACATGAGTTTCATTTCGATCAAATTGAAACCTTGCAACCAAGAAAACAACTATATAATATCAAACCTTGATGTTTTTAAGTATAATAGGCTCCTAATAATAGACCTATATAGAGTTTGATAAGATTTAGGTTAATCATCAACTTTTCTCAAATGACAATGTGCTACCATGGGAGTACTCACCAGTTTTCAATCTTACATAGTGAATTTCTTCTTCACATAATTTTCTTGAGAGATAAGGATTCCATTATATAATAGTGTAATTTCAAATCAAAGAAAGAAAGATGGTTCACCTATCAATGACATTTCAAATTCTTTCTACATATTTTAAAAAAAATTCTTACACATTTCATCATTACAACCAAAGGCTATACCATTAACATACATTGCACCAATTAGAATCCTTTCATCCTTAATTTTGATATATAGATTACTATTTATGGTACCTTTTGTGAAGCCCTGGTGGAGTAGGTACTTGTACAACCTTACATACTAAGCCCTAGGTAATTGTTTTAGACCATACAAATATTTATTAAGTTTGCACACCATTTTTATATCCTCTGATAGCTAATAACCATTATACTACTCTATATACATGTCTTCTTCCAAGTCACCATTCATGGAAAAATATTTCACATCCATTTTATCTAATTTGAAGTTCTTGTGAATAAAAAATGTGAGAAAAATTCTTATAGCCTCCATTCTTGCCACTAGAGAAAATATTTCTTCAAATTCAATTCCTTCCACCTATGAATATCCCTTGCACACTAGCCTTTCTTTGTTTCTCATAGCTTCTCCATCTTCAATTAATTAATTTTTTAACACCCATATTGTTCCTATCATATTCTTGTCTATAGGTCTTGGCACTAATTCCAAATTATGAGTTTTCTCTATTTGACTTAGCTCTTCTTCCATTGCTTGAATCTATCTTTCAACCTTGCTATCATCAACAAAAGTATTAGCTTTTATCATTAATAATAGAGAGAAATTTACCTATTTATTTTTCCTTGCAAATATTCTTCTAGTTTGCACACCTTCATTCTTGTCTCCAATTATCCAACCTTCTAAACGATTCTTTTGGAATTACTTGGCTAGTGTCTTGGGGACTTTCTCCTATGCTTCTTCTTTTTCTAAAATTTCTCCTCTTTCCTCTAACTAGGTAGGTTCATCAAACCACTAGTATTTTTTCTCATGTGTGTTTTGATGTGACTCTTCATTAACTATGATATTTGCACCCTCAACAATTTTCCTCAAAATTTTATTGTAACACATATAGTATTTTCACCTAGTTAAATATCCAAGATAGATTCCCTCATTAGATCTTGAGTCAATATTTCTGAAAGCTTCTTCATCTTTTTAAATAAAACATTTACTTCCAATTTTTTTGAAATACTTGATAGTTTTTGGTCTTCCATAACAAATATCATAAGGAATATTGGTAATATCCACCCTTAAATGGACTTTGTTAAGAATGTAGACAACATTATGAACTAATTCCTTACAATATACATTAGGAAACTTAGCTTCATTCAACATTTTCCTAGCCATATTTTGAATAGTTCTATTCTTTCTTTCCACTACTCTATTATGCTAAGGATTTCTAACAACAAAAAAGTATCTCTTTATCCCATGTTCCTCTCATAATTCCTCAAACTCATTTGATGTGAACTCACCACCTCTGTCAAACCTCAACACTTGATTCTAGCATTCTTTTTCATTTTCAACTATTAAATCAAAAATATTAAATCTATGGAAAGCTTCTAATTTTTCTTTTAAGAAAGTGACCCATGTCATCTTAGAGAAATCATCAATGAGTAACATAAAATACCTTTCAACTTGAAGACTCTTCATCCTGGTAGGTATGCAAAAATTAGTAAAAATTAGCTCTAAAGTTATTGTGGATGAATACTCCTTGGTCTTGAAACGTATCATTATTTGCTTCCCAGATTGACATTCTTTAGATATGGTGTTTGTAGGTTTTACAATCCTAAGCATATCTCTCACTCCTTGCATGGAGTTGATCTTCAAAAGGTTATTAAAGTTGATGTGTCCCATCCTCTTGTACCACAAGTAGTATTCATTTATCTATCCTAGAAGAAAACTTCTCCCATTGACAAAATTTAGATTGTATAAATTTTTTTATGTCCTATCTCGTTCAGCCACAAATTTTCTAGAAATTTCTCTTATGATTTCACATCCTTGATCATAAAATATAAGATTATATCCCTTATTACACATTTGTCTTACACTGAGAAGATTGTGATTGATACCTTCAACATAGAAAACATCTTCTATATTGGATTTCCAATCAATACTTATGACACCCATTTCATGAATCTTTGCTAATGAGATCTCTCCAAACTTTACTAATTTACCACTCCACTTAACCATCTTGATGAATTTTATTTTGTCACCAACCATATGACTTGAGAAACCACTGTCAATTACCCAGAGATTTATCTGTCCTTCACCATGAAATTTTTTTTGGACAACCATTGATATTTCAACCTCCTTATCTAATTAATCTCTTTTGGAGGTGTCATTCTCCTTGAATTTCTTGGTATCATCTACTCTTTCTAGCAGTTCACTTCTATAAAACATTGTTATATGCTCAAAATTATTGCAGATTTGACATATCACATTTACATTCAGAAGAGAAGCAAGAGAATTTCTACTTACACTTTTTCTTCTATTAATTTTAGAATTGCATTCTAAAACCTTAGGGCATGTGCAGGATCATCATGGAAAAAATAGGCCCTTAAGTGGTGAAAAATTCAGAAAAATGAAAGTTAGGCAACTTGATGTAAAAATTTGAATAAGTTACCTATATTATTTCAAAAAAATGTAAGAATAAAAACTGTAGCAAATTGAATGTAGTTTTTACACTAATATGTTTATTTAAAAAAAAAAAAATCTATTTGGTGAAAATTTGAAATTTCAATGTAGCAGTACTTAAATTTCAGGGAAAAAATAAGTAGGTGTCTGTCTGACCACCCTAATCACAATAAAATGATAATATATTTTTAGAAGATTTTAGATATAAGTAGAAGAATCATGTCTCGATATGATGCGTATTTTTTGGTAATTTTTTCCCTGTAAATAATTAATTATGAATTTTGTATTACAACTTTTAAAAATATAAAAAATTTGTAAGTCTGACCACCTTAACTTGGTCAAAACTTCATGAAATTCTTTTTTTTTTTGTTTAAACCTATAGTATGCGAAGCATAGAATGTGACACATGTTTTGGATTCAAAAAATGTGATGCCATTTGAAAGCTATACATGTTTTTCAATCAACATATCAATCAGAACTTTAGTCGTAATTCAAATAGAAAATGAATAATAATAATTTATTAAATTCAAAGTAAAGAATAATTTATATTGGTGGAAAGCTAATAATCTCCTTTAAAAACCCTTTTGATTTCATCAATTTCGGGTAAAATAAAATTCTTCAACCACATACCCTACAAATACCCATCATATCACCACTTTTTGGCTCATCGTGATCTTTCACATACCCGTTATGACCACACTTATTATAATTGAAAAAATAGCCAAAAAGTGCATGATTGAACCTATTTGTAGAGAGTCTTTTTGTAGAAGAGATCTTTCTTTAGGTCTGATATCAACTTCTAGATTTCTAGGCACTACTTTTTCTAACTCCTTTTCAAGTATTAAAAGTATTTCTTTCAGAAGCTTTAGAAATTATTTTATTTTCTTCAATTAGGGCCTTTTGTCTTTTCTTCTCTTTCCTTTTGCATTCCATGTATTCAATAGAAAAAAAAGTTCACCTTCAAAATAAACTTCACTTTATTCTTCATTTACAACTTTTCTTGGACTTCCAGAGATCATGCAGTGCCCATGAATAAGGATTATTCCCCGTAATTATCTGATGTTCAATGATATCCTTCATCTAAGGAGTAGTGATCCTCTTTAGAAAGAAGATTCTTCCTAAAATTATTTCTTTTGAAACCCTTGCTAATATATTTTTTTTCTCTAAAAGGACAATTAGATGGTTAATCACCAATTCTTCCATAATTAAAAATTTAAAAGGTAGTTTACATTTGTACTTGTGTGATCCCTTTTTTAGTTTCCTCATAGATTTTGTTTCTTCTTCCTTACAATCACTATGTGAACCAGATGCTTCTTCTTTCTTCACAACTTTGAATGTAACTTTTTTACTTGTGTATTTTGAACTTCATTTCTCATCTCATAGGCTATGAGGAATCCAAACAGTTCTTCCATAGTAAAATTTTCAAAATCCCTGTCTTCTTCAATAGCAAAAAAAATTGAATCAAACTTATAGGGGAGAATCCTTAGAACTTTCATCACAACAATTAAATTTGTTATATCTTCATGAAGTCCTCTGATTCCATTTACTACCTCATCTACCTAAAGCAAGGAGTTTTCTATGTTCCCCTCTTCTTTTATCTTTATATTCTCAAACAATGTTTGATAATATTACAACTTTTGTTTCTTCACACTATCATTTCCTTCATACAATGAGTTTATCCAAAATCTCTTTGGAAGTTTTGTGTTGCACTAATTTATCAATTTCAAAATTTTCTATCCCACTTAGGATAACATTCTTTGCTTTATCATTTTCTCATGACCCTTCTTTTCATTAGGATCTATTATAGGATGAGAAGGTTCAAGATAATCATCCTTGGAATCTCTCCAAGCATCATAACCTAGTGAGGAGAGATAGGTATCCATCATCACACTCTAGAAGGCATATTTGTTTCAATCAAATAGTGGTACCTTAGAAGAAGACTCCTTCTAAGACATATGTTCTAAACAAAGATATACCTTCATTTTCTAGGCTACACCAAGGAGCTTAGCTATGTTACCAATTGTTTGAACACACAAATATACTAAGAGGGGAATTGAATCAGTACATCCTTCAAAATTAATCTAATTCTATTATAACAACCAAAGCATATTATTTCCTTAAGTAGATAAAACATTTAAAATAAAAGTAGATAACCACAACACCAAATTTATGTGCAAAACCCAATAATGGAAAAACAAGGTGAGAAAGTTGCTTGGAGATAAAATTTAAATATAGCCTCACACAATGAAACAAGATTTACAAAATAGTTTTATGACTTCAACCAATGGAAATTTATAACTCCCTACCAATTACAACACTTATAGGAACATGCTACAAGCTCAACTTCCAAAACATGATGAATCAGATGATCAATTGCCATTATAGTAATTATATTGCCTCTTGGTCACTTCCTTCAACACTTCACTCACACACTTCCTCCTTTAGCTCACTACCTTTAAAATTCACTCATACACTTCCACTTTTAGCTCACTACCTTTAGCATTCATCTCACACTCTTCTATCTTTGGTTCACTGCCTTCAGTTTTCACTCATACACTAGTATGTGTAGGATAATGATGGGCCAAAAAGTGGCAATATGATGGGTATGTGTAGTGTATGTGGCTGATGACTTTTTTTACCCGAAATTGATCAAACGAAAAGGGTTTTTAAATGATATTCTCAGCTTTCCACCAATATAAATTATGCTTTACTTTGAATTTAACAAATAATTATTATTCATTTTCTATTTGAATTACGACTAAAGCCCTGATTGATAGGTTGATTGAGAAACATCTATAGCTTTCAAACGATATTGCATTTTTTGAATCCAAAACATGCATCACATTCTATGCTTTGCATACTATAGGGTTAAAAAAAATTAATTTCATGAAGTTTTGACCATGTTGAGGTGGTCAAACATACAAGTTTTTATATATATTTTTAAGTTGTAATAAAAAATTCATAACTAATTATTTACTTGAAAAAAAATTACAAAAAAATATGTATCACATCAAGACATGAGTCCTCTACTTATATCTAAAATATTATAAAAAATAGTAACATTTTGTTAATGTTAGGGTGGTTAGATAGACACCTACTTCTCATCTTTCCCTGAAATTTAAGTGCTATTGCATTGAAATTTCAAATTTTCACAAATAGATTTAAAAAAAAAAAACCTAGTAGTTTAAAAACTACATTCAATTTGCTATAGATTCTATTCTTACATATTTTTGAAATAATATAGATAACTTATTCAAATTTTTATGTCAAGTTGCCTAACTCTGATTTTTTTGAATTTTTTGACACTTAAGGGCCTACTTTTTCCATGATGATCTTGCACATACCCACACATATTCTCTTGGATCACTATATTCAACACTCACATAGTTCTTCACACATTCACACTCATTCTTCTACCTTCAACACACTATTTTCAACATATACATTGAACATTCAACTCATAAATCAACTAATTTGATCACACACTTTATCTTACATTTATACCTTTTTCAAGCACCTAAAGTTTTCTCATTGTAAATGAAAATAAAAAATATGACATGAAATATGCAATGACCATAACAAAGTTAGCTAAAAAAAAATATGGGAAAATTAAATTAAATGTGTTTCAAGGGTATGTGCAGGATCATGATGGGCCATAAAGTAGCAATATGATGGGTATGTGTAGGGTATATGGCTGATGACTTTTTTTTTACCAAAAAATGATGAAATGAAAAGGGTTTTTAAAGGAGATTCTCATCTTTCCACCAATATAAATTATGTTTTACTTTGAATTTAATAAATAATTATTATTCATTTTCTATTTGAATTATGACTAAAGTCCTAATTAATAAGCTGATTTAAAAACATCTATAGCTTTCAAACGGTATCACATTTTTTGAATCTGAAACATGTGTCACATTCTATGCTTCACATACTATACGATTAAAAAAATAAAAATTGAGTTTCATGAAGTTTTGACCAAGTTAAGGTGGCCAAATATACAAGTTTTCTATATTTTTTAAAAGTTGTAATAAAAAATTCATAATTAATTATTTACTTGGAAAAAAATTATAAAAAAATATGCATCACATCAAGACATGATTCCTCTACTTATATCTAAAATATTATAAAAAAATATTATCATTTTATTGTGGTTAGGGGTATGTGCAGGATCATCATGGCAAAAACAGGCCCTTAAGTGGCAAAAAAATTAGAAAAATCAGAGTTAGGAAACTTGATGTAAAAATTTGAATAAGTTATCTATATTATTTCAAAAATATGTAAGAATAGAATCTATAGTAAATTGAATGTAGTTTCGAAACTAGTAGGTTTGTTTTAAAAAAAAAAATCTAGTTGGTGAAAATTTGAAATTTCAATTTAGTAGTACTTAAATTTCAGGGAAAAAATAAGAAGTAGGTGTCTGTTTGACCACCCTAACCACAATAAAATAATAATATTCTTTTATAATATTTTATATATAAGTAGAGAACTCATGTCCTGATGTGATGCATATTTTTTTATAATTTTTTTCTAAGTAAATAATTAATTATGATTTTTTTATTACAACTTTTAAAAAATATAAAAAGCTTGTATGTCTGACCACCTTAACTTGGTCAAAACTTCATGAAATTCAAATCTTATTTTTTTAATCCTATAGTATGCGAAGCACAAAATGTGACGCATGTTTTGGATTCAAAAAATGTGATACCGTTTGAAAGATATAAATGTTTTTCAATCAATCTATCAATCAGGACTTGTAGTCGTAATTTGAATAGAAAATGAATAATAATTACTTATTAAATTCAAAGTAAAGCATAATTTATATTGGTGGAAAATTGAGAATCTCCTTTAAAAACCCTTTTCATTTCATCAATTTTCGGTAAAAGGAAAGTCGCCAGCCACACACCCATCATATTGCAACTTTTTAGCCCATCATGATCCTGCACATACCCTTAGGTTGGTTAGACAAACACCTACTTCTTATTTTTTCCCTGAAATTTAAGTAGTATTGCATTGAAATTTCAAAATTTCTCTCTATATATATATATAAATAAATAAACCTAGTAGTTTAGAAACTACATTCAATTTTCTATAGATTCTATTATTACATATTTTTGAAATAATATAGATAAATTATTCAAATTTTTACGTCAAGTTTCCTAAGTCTATTTTTTTTGAATTTTTTGCCACTTAAGGGCCTATTTTTCCCATGTTGATCCTACAAATACCCTCATGCTAGAAGATAAGAAATACCTATTTTACATATGCACGCAATCCCATTTTGACACATAACACAAAATCTTGGTGCAAACAACTCAAAATACTAAGTTGTCCTATCAAATATTTAACTCAACAAATACTAACTCTAGACCACAAGTGGTACTAGAAAACTTGGATAACATCATGTAGATCACATTACAAGCATTAAATGATATTCAACAACATTTCCATTCCATCCTTTTATAGTTTAACAAAACATTATGTTAGTGTAGAAAAACAAATATTAAACCTAGTATCATTTGCAAACCCAGAAAAACAAAATCTTGTGATAGAACAATAAAATCCCAACATACAATACACCACATGAAATCAGGAAACATATAGACACATTTTTATCATTCCCCAAACATCCAGACCATAACATTAAATGTGAAGAAATGGAAAGAATTTCTTTGAACCTTCCCAACTAAAACAACTAAGTATTCACTCTACTAGCTTTGGAAAGATTTACGATAATTTTTTTGCTATAAAATAAAGAACATACATATTTTATATCTGCATCTACCAAACTTTTAAATCATAAGGAAATATTTTCAAATGTGGAAGGATGCATATCATTCTTCAGATCTTTTCAATATAACTTCCTAAGCAACTATCTACATAATAAGCTTTCATGCTTTCTTTAACATCTTATGCAATTCTTTACAACAAAAGATAATGAATGCAAAACTCACAACATCATTCACCTATATATGAGTGATATGAGATATAGAATAACTATGTATAGAAAGTGTTAAAAAGGTGCAAAACAATTGAGAGGTGGGGGTGAATCAATTGTCACCAAATTTAAACTCAAAACTTCAACACTAATCAAGTCCACAACCACATTGTTCTGTTATTAAGTATGAACATGAAATGTAAATAATAGAAAGAAAAATCAACACAATGAACACCATATTTTACATGGAAAACCCTATGAGGGAAAAACCATGGTGAGGATTAACTCACAATATAAAGAGATAGCAAAACTGAATACAAAGGCTCATTGCCCAGAAGAGGAATCACTATCTAGATATAAAGGATCACTGCCTATAGAAAGGACTCACTATCCAATAGCGAGGATCACTACCTACAGATACAAAAGAAAACAAAATATCCACCACAAAAACTTACACACTTCCGCAACCTTGATCAAGAGATCACATAAACCTTTAGCTCACTACTTTCAGGAATCTAACACAATGAAGTATTGTTGCCTCAACTCACTTTCACACAACTTTTCTCTTTACTTGTGGCTTACTTTGTTACATTGCATCATCCAATTCTTCACATCTCAACTTTCATTTATATTATCTTCAACTTTAGAAACTTTCTCCAAGGTCGACCACATAAGCTCCACTTCATAAATTCAAATTAGGTCGGTAACCCAACATTCCCATGGTGGAAAGGAATGAGAGTGGACCAATTAAATATTTAACCAAGACCAAAATTAATCTTGGATCAACCACACACTTAATTAAATTTTGATTCTTCATATGAAGTGTAAAAACCAGGTCGACCAAACCTAATGAGAACACAAATGAACATTGAAGTACATGCTTTCAAATAAGAAGTTAAAATGAAGATGACATAACATGCTTTATGGTGCATAAGAACACATCTCAAGTTCCTTTAGATACATCCACAACAAGTGTAACAACATGCGAGCACAAAACTCCTTCCATTAGTCCATCTAGACTATGCAAACATATACAACAACTTTGAAACTCAACTTCTAGATCACCAAACCTCATACATCTTTTCTAGAACCCAGAGAACACCATTAGAAGAAATATTCCAGATCTGCAAGACCTAAAACAAAATAGCAGAGGATTACTAAGCAAAAACCTTTCTCCCAGTCCACTAAAAGCCAAATCTGCTAGAACAATTCACACACTAGTGAACACAACTTTCACACACCATCAAAATAGAAGCTACAAATCAATAGATATCACCATAATATCATCAACAACAACCCTTCAGATCTGCACAAGCATAGGATCAACACAGAAGAAATGTGGAGCACATACCAAAGCATATTCTCAACACTTACATAACTTTGACTTTTCTCTATATTAATTTTCTCGAAAGCACTTGGAAACCCATCATTTCAGCATATCTCCAACATTATAAAAGTAGCTCCATGTACTCACAACATCTTAATAGTATCTCATCTATACATGCACAATCTATAACATATTGAACTATGATGACATCAATGAAAAAATTAAGGCAACACCACCAAACTTGCTCATACTTGCAACAATTTCCCCCTTTGTCATTGATTGCAACAAATGATGTGAAAAACCATCAAAGACAACTACCTACACAATATTTTAGGAGAATTTTTTTTCCTTTTCTTACTATTTTTCACATTATTTTCTCTCCCCCTTTGACATCAATGTAAAAGATCAAAAAGATCTAATTACTCCCCCTTAGGAATAAACCCATTCAACTCATACTGCAACAATGAAAAAAATTTCTACTCCTCTTGTGGAGTAGACCCATTCATCAATCTAGATAAATGAAGAATTTTTGAATTTGTTGGACTAATGCACCTCCATGTGCACCTAGTTTAGAGGGCCAATGAACCCTGAACTCTCCCTAAGATACTCGAAAGTATCCTTTGGAAGAGCCTTAGTAAATATATTTTCAATTTGTTCCCTTGTTGACACATACTCTAGTCTAACTTCATTTTCCAACACCTTCTCTCTCAGGAAATGATATTTGATAGATATGTGTTTTTTTCTTGAATGCGTCATTGGATTCTTTGAAATGTTTGTAGCACTTGTATTTTCACAAAAAATAGGAATAGTCTAATCACATATCACTCCAATGTCCCTTATTGTTTGCTTCATCCACAAAACCTATGTGTAGTAAGATGTTGTAACAATATATTTTGCTTCTGCAACAGATAGGGAAATTGAGTCTTGTTTCTTCCTCAACCAATAAACCAATCTTCTTCCAAGAAAGAAAGAACCTCCACTGGTACTCTTTCGGTCATCCACACAACAAACCCAATCTACATTGGTATAAGCACTCAAGATTAAATTAGCATCTTTAGGATACCATAATCCATAATCTAGTTTACCTTTAAGATATTTGAATATCCTCTTTATAACTATAACATGCGCCTCTTTAGGATTTTATTGAAATTTGGAAACTAAACATACTACATGCATAATATCCGATCTAGTAGCAATTAGATACAATAGCCCACCAATCATAGATCTGAATTTGTTCTGATCAGCTTTAGCAGATTCATCATCTTTACGTAGTTTGCATCTGATTACCATTAGAGTACTAACTGGTTTGAAGTCATCCATTCAAAAATTCTTCAACTCTTTCACATACTTAGATTGTGAAATGAATATCCCTTTATCAGTTTGATTTACTTGAAGACCAAGAAAGAAATTCAACTCACCAATCATGGACATTTCAAATTCTTTTTGTATTTCTTCTGCAAATCTTTTGCACATGCCTTCATTTCTACCAAGGATTATATAATCAACATACACTACCACTATCAAAATTTGGTTACCTTGCACTTTGAAGTAAATATTGATGTCAGCAGAGCCTTTGTTAAATCCTTGTTGTGTCAGGTATCTATCCAATATTGCATACCAAGCTCTGGGAGCTTGCTTCAGTCCATACAATTCCTTCTTCAATTTGCAAACCATATATGTTTTTTCTAATAACTAAAATCCTTTAGCTTGTTCCATGTACACTTCTTCCTCCAATTCACGAGTCAAGAATGCTGACTTGACATCCATCTGATATACTTTGAAGTCCTTGTGGGAAGTAAATACCAAAAACATCCTAGTAGCTTCCACTCTAGCCACATGGAAAAATATTTATTCAAAGTCTATGCCTTCAGCTTATGAGTATCCCTTACATACAAGTCTTGATTTTTTTCTTATAACTCGACCATTTTTATTCAACTTATTTCAGAACACCCATTTTGAACCAATTGCATTCTTATTCACAAGTCTAGGAACTAATTCCCATGTCTGATTCTTTTCAATTTGCTAGAACTCTTCTTTCATAGCTCTAACCCAACTTTCATCTTCACATGCTTCACACATAGAATTAGGTTCTATTTTAGAAAGTAAACACAGATTTACCTTAGCTACTACTTTACTTCTAGTCTTCAGACCTTCACTCTTATCTCCAATTATTTGTTCCTATGGATGATTCTTCTGGACATACATAGGATTCTTAATAGTAGGTTCCAAGATTTCTTCTTCTTTAATTTGTTCTTCTTCTTCTCCTTCCTTCTCGTTATTCTCTTTAGGTACTTTTCCATAAATAGTATCAACAAGTTCAATTTCACTTATCTCAATAGGAATGTGCATGTCCTCATCAACCTTCACATTAGCAATCTCAACAATCTTCCTCAATCTTTTGTTGAAGCATCTATATGCTTTGTTGGTAGTGGAGTACCCAAGAAAAATTACTTCATCACATCTAGTATCAAACTTTCCAAGATTTCCATCATCTCTTTTAATGTAACATCTACTTCTAAATACCTAAAGTACTTCACAATAGGAGTCTTACTAGTCCATAACTCAAAAGAAGTCTTTGTGCTTTTGCCCCTAATCTGAACTCTATTAAGAATAGAAAATGTAGCATGCATTGCCTCTCTCTAGTACACATCAGGCACATTTGATTCTTTCATCATGGTTCTTGTAGCTTCTTGTATCATCTAGTTTTTCCTCTCAACCACTCCATTCTTGTGATGGGTTCTTGGAGCATAGAACTATCTTTTTTTTCCATGCTCTTCACAAAATGTATTAAATTCACTAGAAGTGAATTATCCACCTCTATCAGATCTCAAAAATTGATTCTTAGGTTTACTTCATTTTACACTCTTTCTTTGAACACTTTAAACCTATCCAAAGCCCGAGTATTTTCTCTAAGAAAATAAATCCATGTCATTTGACAATAATCATAAATAAGGAGAACGAAATACATGTCATCATTCATGCTTCCTATTCTAGTCAGACCATAGAGGTCAATATGAATTAATTCTAGTATCCTGATAGTAGATTTATCTTTTCCCTTAAAGCTACATCTTGTATGTTTCCCTAACTAACAACTTCTGCAAATAGTATTAGCAAGCTTTGTGATTATAGGCAGACCTCAAATAACATCTCTTGAACTGATTCTGACTAGATTATCAAAGTTTACATGTCCCATTATTTGGTGCCACCACAAAATTTCATTGACTTGAGATAAAAGGAACTAACCATCAACACCCCTAAGCTGAGAGATGTTTCCATGAGTTCTCCTAGTAGCAACCATATCTCTGGATCATTTTCTGATTTCACAAGTATTATTCTAAAACACAAGTTTAAAACCATTGCTACACATCTTTCCAACACTCAAAAGGTTATTCTTTAAACCCTTTACATAATATACATTATCAGTGTTGCATATTCCATAAAAAATAATTGTGCCTTTCCCAACAATCGTCGCTTCAAAGTCATCACCAAACATGACCAAACCACCATCATACTTTTCAAGTTTAGTACACTTACTTTTATCTCTAGTCATGTGATTAGAGCATCCATTATTAATCACCCAGTATTTTTCATCCTCACTAGCATGAAAGGTAGTGACCAAAGTACCTTACATATCATTCTTTTTGTTCCTAAGAACATTATTTCTTGCACATTTTCTACGGTTAGCAGACATAGATTTATTCTCCAAAGCTAAAAAAAAGCATTCACTATCATCACCCTCATAATTAGATTCATCATCAGAGATTCTGACTTCTTCTTTAACATAATATAGCCTCTTATATTTCTTATCCTTTATATCTTTATCTTTACGATCTTTGTTCTTCTTATGTACAACTCTATTCGGACATCTTGAAGCATAATGACCAATATTACAAGTAAAACATTTGAAGGGAAACATACCTTTATACTTATTATTACCTTTCTTCAACTTCCTGGTAAAATTTGCTTCCAAATCATTAGAACCATCACTATCCAAATCATCCTTAGTCTTTGTTTCCTTAAGTGTAATTTTTGTCTTTTCCTCTTTCTTTCCAAACATTTTCAACTCAAATACTGTCAATATATGTAAAATAGCTCTTTTTTAGTATACTTCTTAGGATCATACATCTCTTCACTAACTAAGATCTTATCACTATGACACTCTAGTAGGGTTATTAGGATATTCTTAATTATATCTTCATCAGTCATTTTTCCCCCTTGGTTCCTAACATGATTTGTTGCAAGTTCAACCCTCTGGAAATAGCTTATGAAATCTTCACCTTCTTCTGCTTTCAAATTCTCATGGGTATGTTTAGGATCATCATGGAAAAAATAGGCCCTTAAGTGGCAAAAAATTCAAAAAAATTAGAGTTAGGCAACTTGACATAAAAATTTGAATAAGTGATCTATATTATTTCAAAAATATGTAAGAATAGAATCTGTAGAAAATTGAATGTAGTTTCTAAACTACTAGGTTTGTTTAAAAACAAAATAAATGTATTTGGTGAAAATTTGAAATTTCAAAGTAGTGGTATTTAAATTTCACAGAAAAAAAAAGAAGTATGTGTCTGTCTGACAACCCTAACCACAATAAAATGATAATATTTTTTTATAATATTTTAGATATAAGTAGAGGACTCATGCCCCGATGTGGTGCATATTTTTTTGTAATTTTTTCCCAAGTAAATAATTAATTATGATTTTTTTATTACAAATTTTTAAAAAATATAAAAACTCATATGTCTAAGCACCTTAACTTGGTCAAAACTTCATGAAATTCATTTTTATTTTTAATCCTATAGTATGCAAAGCATAGAATGTGGTGCATGTTTTGGATTTAGAAAATGTGATAGCGTTTGAAAGCTATAGATTTTTTTCAATCAACCTATCAATCATGAATTTAGTCATAATTTGAATAGAAAATGAATAATAATTACTTATTAAATTCAAAGTAAAGCATAATTTATATTAGTGGAAAGCTAAGAATCTCCTTTAAAAACCATTTTCGTTTTAGCAATTTTGGGTAAAAAAATAGTCATCAACCACATACCTATCATATTGCCACTTTTTGGCCCATCATGATCCTACACATACCCTCATATCTATGCTTTTTTGTTAGCTTCATTATCAATTTCACTCTATCATTTCCTTCATAAAGATATTCCAACTTTTTCCAAACTTCATAAGCAATGTATAAAGAAAGAACCTTAGTTCACTTAGTTTTAGACAGAGCACTAAAAAATAGCATACCTTTCCTTCTCATTCTCCTCATAAGCAGAAACCTCATCTATAGTAGTAAGACCACCCATCAAAGAAACATACTTCGTCTCAATAGCCTTCCAAGTCTTGTAACCAACAAAGATAATATATCCTCTCACCTATACTTTCTAGTCACTGTAATCAGATCCATCAAACATAGGGATAGCCAACTTGTGTTCCATCGAATCTTCCTTAAATTGTTAATCTCTACACCAAGGAACCAAAGCTCTGATACCAATTGTTAAAAAGGCACAAGACAACTAAGATGGGGGTGAATCATTTGTAACCAAATTTAAAATCAAAATTTCAACACTTATCAATTCCACAACCACATTGTTCTATCATTAAGTATGAACATGAAATGAAAATAACAAAAAGAAAAATAAATACAATGAACACCATATTTTATGTGGAAAACCCAATGAGGAAAAATCCACGGTGAGGATTAACTCACAATATGAAGAGATAGAAAAAATTAATACAAAGGCTCACTGCCCACCAGAGGAATCACTATCTAGTTACAAAGGCTCACTACCTACAAAAAGGACTCACTATTAGAGATGGAGGCTCATTGCCTACAAATACAAAAGAAAAAAAAGATCCACCACAAAAATTTACACACATTTGCAACCTTGATCATAAGATCGCATAAGCCTTCAACTCATTGCTTTCAATAATCTAACACAATGAAGTATTGCTTCATCAACACACTTTCACACAAATCTACTCTTTAATTATGGATAAATTTGTTACTTTACATCATCAAATTCTTCACATCTCAACTTGCATTTACACCATCTTCAACCTTAGAAAATTTCTACAAGGTCAGCCACATAAGCTTCATTTCATAAATTTAAATTAGGTTAGTAACCCAACATTCCTATGGTGGAAAGGAATAAGAGTGGACCAATTAAATATTTAACCAATACCAAAAAATAATGTCTATGATCAGCCACATGCTTCCTTAATTAAATTTTGATTCTTCATATGAAGTGTAAACAACAGATCGGCCAAACCTAATGAAAACACAAATGAAAATTGAAGTACATGCTTCCAATAGGAAGATAACATGTGTATGGTGTAACATGCTTCATAATGCATGAGAACACATCTTAGGTTCCTTCAAATACATCCGCAACAAGGGTAACAACTTTCAAACAAAAAACACCTTCCATTAGTCAATCTAGACTATGCAAACACATACAACTTTGAAACTCAACTTCCAAATCACCAAACCACAATCATATTTTCCAAAACCTAGAGAACACCATTACAATAAATATTCCAGATATGCAAGACCTGAAAAAAATAGCAATGGACTACAGAGCTAAAATATTCTCCAAGTCCACAGAAAAGCCAACTCTGCTAGAACAGTTCACACACAGGTGAACACAACTTTCACACACCATCAAAACAGAAGCTACAAATCAATAGATATCACAATCAGGTCATCAACAACAACACTTTAGATCTGTACAAGCATAATATCAACATAGAAGAAACACAAAGCACATACCATAGTACATTCTAAACACTCAACTCTAATTTTTTCTCTTTATTAATTTCCTCAAAAGCACTTGGAAACCCATCATTTCAACATATCTATAACATCATAAAGATAGATCCCTGTACTCACAACATCCCAATAGTATCTCAACTCTAGATGCACAATCTACAACATACTAAATTGTGTTGACATCAATGACAAAATTAATGACAACACCACAAAATTGTTCATACTTGCAACAGAAAGCTCATGGCATACAATGTCATAACCAAAACTTCTAATCAACATACTAATTATAGCACATGAAACCATCCACACATTATCATTCCACTAACATCAACGATAATACCAACAATAATCTCCATTATGTTTACATCAATAATAAAACCTACAAGAATCTTGCAATAGTTTAGTTTTTTACATGTCTTCATTGGATTTCTTATTGTGCTTGCTAAGAAAATCTAGGTAATTAATTCCTCATGAAAAATTTTTCATACAAGTCCTAGTTAAATGGCTAATTCCATGCAAAGTCAACTCCATCTTTGCAGACCTACACTTTTTCATTTTTCCATAGACTTATAAATGTTTTTTTTGATATCTCCAATGTCATTGTGAACTACATTAAAATATTAGAAAAAATGAGTCTTCTAACAGGCTTAGTAAGTTCCCTTCTTTTTCCTTCGAACCATTCCTCATTTCTAGTTTTTGAAATAAACCAAAATATTTCAATAGACAACAATAACCAAAAAATATTGAACCTTTTATCTAATCCTTCAATATATCATGGTATAGTATCCTTACACTTTATCCTATTTAAGTCCCCTTTGACCCTCTCAATTTTCTACAGAACATGAACTAAATTTCTTTAGCAAATAAACACTCAAAGAAAATATTCTTGACATTTTATAGTTCTACAAAATTCACATATTTTCATACATTGGGAAGAAAAAACACCTAGAATTTTATGCAATAAATGTTTCCATTTGAAACAATTTTTTTTTAGTTCAATGATTTTATTCGTACATCCATTTAAAAATGTCGATCCATTTTATTCCTTTAATTTTAAGAACCAACACTTATTTAGGTTTTTAAAATTTTAATGTGTGTTTAGTAGTGACTTGTATAGCAACTAAGGTTTAATTTTTTCTAAATTAGAACCATAACTTCATTTTATTTTCTCCATGATTTGATTATTAGGTACAAATATCACTAAGAAGTTGAAAAATATAAATTCTTCTCTAAGGACAGCATAAATCCTCCAATGGGAAGGAGGAAAATTGAATTCTACGCTAAGTGAAGCCTGAATTTTGAGGTGAGAATTACATAGTATATCTATATAACATTTGATACTTAAATTTGTATTCAAAATTTTTGTTGATGATCCTTCTATTAATGCAAGGGGATTCTCATTGTGATAAAGGTTCTACTAGATTGAACTAAAGGGACATATTGTATTACTATTGCGATCAACCATTTCTCTATTTTTAACAAATACTTAACTTTCTCTCGAGCCTTCTATAGGATTCTGAACATGCTAGCTAATAAATCACAAATGGGGATATGTTTTCATGATTTTTCATTTTTGGGGAGCTAACTAAATATTTTACCTTATGAGGACCTTCCATGGTTAGTTACTTTTATTGCTTTAACTATGCACTTAGCAACAAGGCAGGAGTCCCTTTTTTTAGATCTTTCAACCATATATCACCTACACATTTATCAGCACATGAAAATTCCCATCCTAATGCTTCCTTTTTCTTTTTTCTCCTCCCATCAAACTTTAAAAATTGCCTAATGTTTTTTATATATCATTTATTTGGTAGCTATGAAAAATGACATAGAGGAATAATATAGATTGTTAGAGGAGAGATATTTTTACAAACTTGCAACCTCCTAGCCATTTATAAGTATTGATTCTTTCATTTATGTATTTTTTTCATTTTTTTCTTTTACCAAGTTCCACATATCTTTCAAACATGGGTTTATGGAAAATGGGATACCTAAGTATCTCACATATTTTCCTAGCTCCCTATTGAAATCCATATTTGGTGAACCAAATAGGAGGGTTATTTACCTAACTTGACATGGTGGATTTTTATTTTGAGTTTTTTCTCCAAATTCCACATAGAATATGTTCAATTTGTGTATCAGCTTTTCAAAATTATCCCCTTCCAGATTAATAAACACATTTTTTTCATTAGGGAATTGAATATTTAAGAGATTCTCCCCATTAGGTAGGGTTATTCATTTAACCTTGTTCCCTTTTAGATGAATCTCATAATAGATAGTATATGGACCTAGATGCTATCATAAATAATGTTAGGGAAAAAGGGAATCCTTTCCCTATTAACCTCTATAGTAAAAACTTATTTGTTAACACTCTAGTTATGTCCACTTGAGCAATTTCATAATGCATCGAAGTCATAATCATATGAGAAAACTTATTTGGAAATCCAAAATATTATAATTCTATGAATAATTGAATAATTCTATGTTAACCATGTAGGAATTAGGATACCTAATAAATTTTTAATCATAAAATCTACAACAATGTGCAATTAAGATTATTATACATATGAAAATCATTTTCAATACATAATTTGATACTATAAATCAAGTTCCACACCTCATAATACAAAGTAATAATGTAATTTTTCAAATTAAAAATATTCCTATAGCTAGGATGCCTAGGCCACAAAAGAGTGGATATAACAACAATTCAAAGCATACATTTGATAATGTGATATTCAAATAAAATAATTACATATTTTACTCCAAATAACATAATTATCATGAATTAAAATTAACTTAGTTGCATTAACCTACACACCATTTCATAATATGCATACCATAAGGGTCATAAGAGCTTACCCAAATTTATAAGGTCTAGTTGAAGCATACAATAATTAGTCCATGAGATCACATGATCTTGACATAGAAGGGTGGGCCTCACATCCTCCCCCTTAAGACTACGATTTCTCTTGGAAGTCAACATGGATGTAATACTACCCAACTTTGTGTCATCCAAACTCTATTACAATTTGAAATATACTGCCTTAATGAAGTAGGATGGGAACACACCACAAATTAACAAGGAGACCACTATTGAGGATAATTTCAAAGAGTATTTTTTTCCACATTAATGGAACAATGCTATACCCTCTTAGGCTTTAGATACATCAAATAGATGGGGTCGTCAATGCTCTAATATATTTTATTATAGTCAATAAAATGAACGTGTGATATATATGAGGGTTGGCATTATACGTAGCAAGTTGTTATCACCAAATAACTTTCCAATTATCCAAAATCCACTATAAATGAAGGTCTTAAGATAGATTTTTTAACAAAACAAGAAGTTATACAACAATGTCATCAAGAAAATATAAGTTCATTATGACTCGAAAGTCATTTAATATTGTAAAATAATTATCATTCTCTATCACTTGGTTTCCAACCAAAACACTAAATCAACACAAATAAATAAAAGTATCACCATAGAACTATATCACATGAATCACATTAAAAATTTCAAATAAATGAGTTTTGCAAGGAGGAAAAGTACCAATTTACTACTAAAAACAATAGACATAATTCATAGTTCCAAGTATTTGAACAATAATACAAATGTGAAATGAATTGAGGAGTATTATAATAATAATCAAAACCATGTAGTCTCATTTACAAATGAAGTAAAATCAAAAGTATCATAGTACCACGTTCCATGTAACTAAAAAAAAATAGCCTTGATGACCTCTTGGAGGATAGCTCCATACATTTTGTAGTACCTTTCTCTTGTTTTATTAAGTTGGTTAGCCTCTAAAAGAAAGGTACACATATGTCTCACACCTAGATCTAGAGGGGAAATAGATTGTGACCATCCCATACCAGTCTTATTTGTAGCTTCCATCCTTACATTACAATTCACAAGACCATCTAATACCCCATACAACAAAGTAGGGATCCATCCTGGATATGTTATTTTACACAATTCACATTACTACACTTGTACCAAAAATTATAATATCAAAAATGCCTCAAACCAAGAATATTTGATAAGGTAAAATATAAGATAAATCTAAATTAAAAGATCAATAAACTGAATTAATAAATCAAAGTGGTCATGAAGAAAGTCTCAAATTTATATTAAAAAAATGAAGCCATGTGAACCATTGAGGCAAGAAGGACCAATAAAAATTAAAAAGGCTATGTAGCCCAAAATAAATGCATGAGATTTGAACACATGTTTGTTTCATATTAAAGAAGATATAAGAAATAAATCAAATGAAAGATGTCAAATAATCAAATATATATAAAAAATTGCATATCACATAAACCAAATTTCTTGGATAATTCCACCTAAGGGGAGGATGGGAATTGTAGTCTCAAACCATAAAGAACAATAGCATGTAATAACATGGTGGTGTTAAACCACAAAAAAATCACTCAATGTATTATCGTATCATAGTAGCATAAGTCCCACACAACCCAGGACATGCTATACTAAATAATACCATTTGTTAAAAATTTGAAGTTTCAAATGATTAGAAACATCTATATTTCATCTAAGGATATGAGTAAACTATTATCCATGTATACAACCATCAAGATTCATCACTATTACATATAATGTTAAATAAGCTATGTTGCTAAACTATAAATTCACTCACAATATCACACTAGCTCATATTCACTATCCTAATGAATTCCACATATCTAACTAAAATAAATCAATTCAATTTGGTACATAATTTATCTCAATCCCTATTGATCAACATTTTTTACAACATTTGTATCCAAAACTAGCACTATCCCTTTTGTTATTGATGGTAGTCCTCAAATACTATTAACCCATGATGATATTAATCGCCCAAAATTGGTAGCTATTTTAAGTTCTCATACTAGCTAAAATATCAAGAATTTCTAAGTTATGAAGTTAGAGTAAACTCAAAGTACATTTGGATCAATCCTCAACCCATGGGATAATTCACAAGGAAATCTGTTTGCACGATGAACCAAATAGTATGATTCAAGAGTGAAGGGGGATAAAACAAGGAATATCATCTTTTGGTAGTCACATTATTTAAATGGAGGTTTCATATATCTTGACCCTTACTTTACATTATCATCCTCTTACCTAAGAGGGAGGGTCAATTTTATGGGAGGAAAGACAATTAGAAAATATGATGATATTGTGAGGTATTTACATGTACTTTGTTCAAAATTTATGTATCAATATAGAATTATCAACATTTTTGATGTTTCAAAAAATATAACATATATTTTCTTATGCACACATAAATTTTACAAAGAGTGTGCATAAGTAAATCATAGTTGATTCTCACAAGGCCCTTCACCCAAAGTTCGGTACAATAAAACCAAAACATGAGATATAATATCTACATTAACTACAATTCCCATGCCTTCATTCTTTAAGTTTGTACCTACATTATCATGTTATGTTACAACTAGATACACTTAAATTTTACTTATTTATACAAAATTGATAGTCACATTAATTACATAATTTTGGTACTTCCTAAACAACACTAAAAAAATATAATTATCTAAGTTTCAATCACATAACAAAATATATTAAATATAGTTTTATTTTTAAATCAATTTTACTTATGCATAAGAATTAAGTTTTTTAAATCTCTTAGGCTAAATTTATTTCAATGGACCTTACTTGTTTATTTCTAACTATACTACAATTCTTTTGAAGCATAAATGATTAATGGTGAGTTATTGTTTTCCTACAATTTAGGTCCATTTTCTTTCCCCTTTTGAACATGATCTAATTTTTACCATCATGTCACATTTACATTTAAATGCAAGTTATAGATCTATAAAATATTGCAAAAGAAGGAACCACTATTCTATAGTATGCTAAGCATCCATAAAATAAGGAGATGCTCACATTTACTTATGAACCTCCTAGAAAATATATGATATCCTAGGGCCATTTTAGCAACAAAAAATTTTGTTTAAGAAGAATTATACCAACTTGGTTCTTAAGGATATCAGTTACACTAATTGGAATTACACATCTATATAGGGGGAGACAACAACTACAATACATAATTTTCCAATAATTTTATCATCTACCATGGTAGTTAGAATTTTAACCACTCATTTATGAATTATTTAAAATAACTCAAAATATAGATCCTATAACACAAGTCTATATCATCATCCACTTCACTCAACTAGGCATCAATTCAATTATTAGGAGTAACCATCACTATAACACTTTGTTGGAACATTAGGGATATCTTTCTAGCCATAAATTTATTAATTTTGAAATTGAACAAGGATTACTTGACTCACACATATCAAGAGGGTAACCAAGTGGCTAATGGTCTAGCCAATTTGGGCTCCACTTGGAGTCTATCCAAGTGTTGGAAAATTATTGAGGATCTATCAGAAAATATACAAGGATTACTCCTTGTGGAATAGATAAATATAATTTTTTAATGATGGAAAACAATACTAATTCTTGTGGGTATAGGTGGCACTACACGCCAAGACATTGGATAAGGAGGGATTGCCCAGGTGAGGTGGTGATTTTAAAGTGGGATGTCGAGTATTTAATTTATTTTATAACTATGTATGGTGGGGTTCTTTTCCTTTATGGACTATCTTTTCAAATGTACTACACATCCCATCAAATCTCTAGGAATGTGTGTATTTTGATGTTTATCACTAACTTACTTGATAGTTCTATTTTAATCAACCTAGTGATGAGCATAATATTTTATGAGGTGTATTTACGAAATTAAAAAAAAATCCTTGTAGATAAAAATCCAAAGAAAATGTGTAAATTCATGGGGGCTTTTGGCATTATGGGGTTTAGTTATCCACTTTTCATTATCATGGCTTATTTCCTTAGCTTATGGTACTTAAGGAATGATTATGGCCCCACAGAGTTGGCATCACTAGGAGTGAACAATGAAGTGTGTAAACATTTGATAGATTTAATTACACCTTAATATCCTGGCTAGCCTAGTAATGATTTTTTAAGAAATGGTAAATTCATTGGTGGCCAGTCCATTTTTTGAATAACTTTATTTCGTTGGCCTCATTCTATGTGCTATGGGTCAAGATGGGTGATCATAGGGCCAGGACTGAGCTCGACAACTATTAAGAATTTTGTAGGGACCCCATAGCATGGTATATATATAGGGAGGGAGGTTTGGCACAACTTTTAGAGAGTCTGGTGGGCCATGATGAGAAAATTTCAGCTCAATTTTTTGGTTCATGGAAGGATAGGCATGTCACCATGGGAGGCATCTTGTTTGAGGTGAATGAGGAAGTGAGTGGCAAGGCGACATGCGTCTCCTATGATGGAAATAAATACAAAAATCACACCAAAACACAACACCTAGAGAGTCTCAATGCCTTCTTCAGGGATAATGAGGATCCAATTAAAAAGCAATCGGGTTTCAACTGTGAGGTGTTGCTAAAACCTTGGGACAAGGTGTGTCTTGCTCTTATGAAATATGTTACTTTAGAATGTAGATATAAGGTTTTTAATTTTACCATGTTCCACTACAAAGACACCTATGACACAAAATGATCCTCAAATTTCTCTTCTTTTTGTTGACCTCCATGGAAAATCCAATCAACGAATCCCATGATTTTGCTACTCTGAATCTTGATCTTCCACATCCCTTGCCACTAAACTAGGGCCTAATCCTTAGGCTCTATCACTTCCATTTGGCCTTGTACCCTCCTAAACCTTTCTAGTCTCTGTGTGTGGAGGAATTGGAACCACCTGACCTTGCCTCCGATAAACTGTCCCCTGTTGCTTTGGTGGGTCCTAAGAGGAAATCTACCATGCCTAAAAAAAAACCCTATACTAAACCTAATTCTAAATCCCTATCAAAAAACAAGAAGGGGGAGGTCGAGTTGGCCTAATAGAAGGATGCGGCTAGGTTTTGTGAGCTAAAAAATAAACCCATCAAGAAGGACAACAGAACCATTGGTAAGAAGGGGAAAAAAAACTCCATGCTTGGTGGACATGTCAGCCACTGATAGTGAAGGAAAAAGTGTTGAGGAAAAAGAATCCAAGGGTGACACCATGGTAGCCATGAGAATTGATGTACAAATAGAAAAAAATAGTGTGACGAGCTCGCATAGAATGGTGAAGAACTAAAATGGGATTGTAGTGGATGATATTTAAAGTGATTCAAATAATATTTGTGACATAGCTGAAGGGAAGAAGGAAATTATTGAGGAGATGGAAGAAGATTTCGTGGAGGGACCTAGTCATTTCTAATACATGAACAAAATGTTCAAGGAGGACTCCACCCACTCCTCAGATCTTAGGGCTTGTGAGAAAGAGGTGACCTAGTGGAAGAGTGACAAGGATAAGGACTTTGGCAAGCTCTAGGAGTGGGTTATTAAACATGATTTTTTTTTTAGTAGGCTAGCCTAGTTAACTATTAAAATGATTCACAAATCAACCATGAAATTTTTTATGTCATCAAGGAGGAAGGAGAAATTAATGTTGTGGTTAAAGGTCCCAACTGGATTGGGGATGATTTTTTAAACCTCCTCATCCAGAAATGGGAAAGTGTGGACATCTAGTCATCGAGGCTGTTATGTTTGGGTTTCTGCTATTAGTGTGCAATGTTTGTGTCCTTTTTTCAATTGTTTTTAGTTTAGTTTCTATGATTTTTTGATGAAATTTGTTCCTTTTTGGCCCTGTGGGATCTTTGTGTAAAGGGTACAACACCTTGTAAATGTTGCTTAACTTATTAGAAAAACTTGCAAGTCTAACCTAAATACCCTCAAAATCTTGATGTCTCACTAAGGAATTTTATAAAATTGGACATTATCTCTCTTTTTGAGGTCAAACTAATTCTTCAATATTGAAAGGTTAGAATAAAGTAGGGTAAAATATTCGTTACTCCACTAGATATACAATTTTAGTGAAATCTTACCTACATGGAAGAATATAGCCTATTCAAAATACCAAAATTACATGATCATGCAAGTTTCCACATCGCACATCAACAAAAATTATGCTGACAAGTGAGTTTAAAAGGATATTCATCTAGTCAAGGTTGCCTTAGATACTCTACTTTTTAGGGAGAAAATCTTAAGGTTGGAAATAAAATGTATCACAAGTCTATAAAATGGCATTGGTAGTAGTGGATGCAGGGCTATGGTCAAGTTTAAAAATAAATATCTTCTTTCATATCAATATTTTCAAGGATATCACTTAATTAGTTAATTTTGACTAGAGTTTTGTACATTAAAATATAGATAAAACATGAAGTATTATATCTCTCTTGAAAGAAAATATAACCTCAAATCTTCATAAAGATAACCCCAAGGATTTGATAGTCAAGTCTTTGCTTTTCAAAAAAATACTCAATGGTTTTATATAATGTTGTTTTACAAGGGGCCTTACAACTAATTATCTAGAATAAGGGTTTGAAAGATATAAAACTATTATGAAACACTAATGAAATTTCTATATCTCAGATTTAAAAATAAGATTTAACATATAATTGAAACATAGAAAAAGAGAAGTGACCTGAAATGGGATTAACCAAATGGATGAACCTAATCTTCATTAGTGTTATTTCATTCAATTATGAGGGGTATGAAGTGTAAATGATAATTAGAAATAAAACCTAACTGATATACCAATCAAAAGAAAGGTCTTAAGAGGCTCAAATGTTGTGTACCTATTGGAAAATGTGTTTTTCTAGGCCTCACTGAGGATTCATTCTCCCAATGGCCAATGGGTCCTGGCTAGGGTTTTGGAAAATAAATTTTTGAATTCTCTTCTTCAATTTTTTATTTTCCAAACTTCGAGTCTTCAACTCCTAGAAGTAGGAAATGAATTTTGTAGAAGAATTTCCATGATTTTGCATGAAATGTGTCAACTTTAACAACTTTGCAACATTGACAACTTTTTTTCTCTAATTGATCTTCAACCTAAACATGTATTAACGCATCAAAGAGGATAAAAATGTTGTTTTGTTAGGGAATATGAGTTTTCCTTCATCAAACACTATTTTGGTAATTAAATCTTGAAATGAAACAATGTATAGAGTAATGATGCATGAACAACAATATGTAGCAACTTACCAATCCTCAATTGAAACCTTGGAGTAAAAATTAGTAGTCTAGCATGAAGTAGCCTCAATTTATGTAGATCTTGACCATGGAATTTGATATCAAACAATGCTTGAATAGGATCTCCAATGATATATCATCATATTAGCTCAACAACATGCATGATGCACTATGTTTTTTTACATGATAAAATAGATCTTTGATTGCTACAATATTCCTTCAATAATCTACCCTTGAATGCCTTCTTGAATGCTCTTGAATGCTCTTTTGAAAGTACTCTTGATTTCTTATGAAGATATAGGATGAAGCTATGTGAAATAACCTTGTATTTATACTTATCTTACTCTTAATTCTTGAAATTCAAATAACACAAGCCAACATCAAATCTAGGATTTGAAATCATTAAAATACTACCATAAACATATACCAATGGGGGTCCTAGGGTTATGCGAGGAACCATTCACCATTATGTGAATCATTCCTAGCATACTTAACTAGGAAATACTTTGGGGGTTGTGAAATGTTATGTTGAAAAGGGGTACTAGGACCTAGTGAGGACCCATTTGCCATGTGGTGAATGGGTCCTAGGTCACTAACCTAGGACACATACCTTGTAAAATTAAATGTTTTGTAATATTATTTATGAATGTCAGGATTTATCCCTCTGAATATGTAATTAATTAGGCTTGGTTTTGAATTAAAGAGGCTAGTTAAGCTCAATTAATTAATAAATCCCTAGATTATTGTCGAAGTGTAAATAAAAACATTACTACACACTAAATAAGGCACCATTAAGTCCATTTTATTAACACGGGCCTCTAGAATCAATGTGAATGTGTAAAAAACATTAGAACACTAAATCAAGGCATAATTAAGCTCATCTTAATATTAATTATTCCAAAACTAACTATGAAATGGGATACTCTTTTGACACTACATTTTTCCCCCACTTTAGTGAGGGTATGACCCCACATCAAACTCACACTAAATTAGGCATTCAAGAAACTTATATATGCAACAATGATAAAGATACATGGCCATACAACATTAAATACCAAGAAGAAAAGGGAGGTGAATCTAGCCTCAAATGTCAAACATGATGTGGAACACATCTCATCTATTTGTCTAATAAAAGGGGAAGGATCAAGCCTCAACTATCCAATGCAATGTGGAAAATGTCTCAGTTGTTTTTCCAATAAAAGGGGAAGAATCAAGCCTCGACTATCCAACATGATGAAAAAAATGTCTCAGTTATTTTTCCAAAGAATGTTTACAAGAAGAAATTGATGGCCACTATGCAAATAACACACACTCACTCTAGGGTAGTGGAACTTCAGGCCATCCACTAGGTGAGTATCTCTCTAGGAAGGTGGTTTAATAAGAAAGTCATGCCTGTGTGTCAACTCTCACTGTACTTACCATACTATAGCTATCCCTATAATAAATCTAATAGGGAACCACTCACATTCCTGTCTCTATGGACATGAAAAGGCTCCATAGGAAAGAAAGGTGCATTATTCAAGGTGGCCTTGAATTAGGGTTTTTAAGCTTCACAAGGTTAGCAAGCTATATTATTCCAAGGAATTATGAAAATTATGTATAAGTTTTTGTTCAAGGGGATTTTGCTTCTTTCGTATAAGGTCTTCTTCTTAGGAAACATCATCCCTAATGTCTCCAAGAGAGGATAAGTCAAGATTAATAAATTGAAATTTAGGGGATGTTGCAAATATGAAGGTTTTGTCATTGATGTCAACTAGTTTCTATTACCATTGATGTCAAGGAAGCTAGTTATTGGATATATGTTGAGGATATTAAGAAAATTGTAATAATGAAGGTTTGCAGGTTGCACATACATAGTTGTTATGTTGAAGAGGTGTTATGAGTACATGGAGTTATCCTTATGTTGCTATGTCAGAGGTGTGTTAGAGTGAAGTATGTGCTAAATGATGTCTCTGGTACTTAGTTTCCAAGTGCTTTTGAGAAAATTTAATAAATAGAGAAAACAATGTCATGCAGGTATTCAATGTATGTTGTGGGATGTGCTTTGTGTTTCTTTTGAGTTACTTTTATTCTTTTCTAGATTTGACAAATTTTTCATGATTGTTGGTAGTTCCTATATATAGAATTTGGATTTTTGGATTGTCATACAATGCAAGATATTTTCGCCAGTATTTGAGTTGTATATTTCAATGTGTTTGGCTAAGGTCTAGGAGAAATGTATTTTCTCTACATTTCTTCGTATTGCAGTTTCAAGACTTGCAGTTACAAGAATAAGTTGATAAGGTTTCTCTCATTCCTTCTTCAAGAGGAATTGAGATCTTGTGTGCTATTGATGAGTTCATGAGTTACAATGTATTTCAGTGATTAATAGGGTTATTCAAATGTACAAAAAATTCATAATCTTTAGGTGAAGTTTGTTGTGAAGGTTCTGGATGGATTTGCAAGTCTTCATGTTACTTACTCTAGATCATGTTCAAGTAATTTTTTTTGTCTAAAAAGGTTGGACTAATTTAAGGATGTGTGTACTTGATTGTTTTATGTGTTTGCATGCGTGTTGGATGACATTGTGTTAAACACTATTTATGAAGCTCATGGAATCATGTTGAGGTGTGTTGGGAATCATTTAGGTCCTCATTAAGAATGTGTTTGGGTCACCATCATTCTCTTCCACCACAAGAATTATTTGGCATGAACCTAATTTGAATTTCTAAATACAAATTATGTATGGCTGACCTTGGAAGGGTTTCAAGGTTGAAAACTATATAAGTATGAGTTGATATGTGTGTTAAATATAGAGAGAAATGAAATATATGTGTGTGTAATGTGAATTTGAGTACATCAATGTGAATTTCAAAGTGTTGAGTTTCAAAAGGTAATGAGCTAAATGTGTACTCTATCTTTTAAGCATCTCTACAAAAGTGTGAGAAAATTGTGGTGGAATCTTTGTTGCATTGAGATAGTTTTCTCTCTATAACAACTCTCATCTATCTTATTTGTAATTCTATGGTAGTGAACCCTCATTGGATAGTATTTCCTCTCTTGGAAGTGATCCTTTCTGGAAATGATCCTTTGTATTTAGTTTTAGAATTCTTTATATTGTGAGCTAATCCTCATTGTGGTTTTTCCCTCATTGGTTTTTCCATGTAAATCTTGTCTTCATGTGTATATTGTTTTACTTTATCTAGTTTATGTTTATGATTTTAATGATTAATCACTAGCAGTGCAAAGATTGTGTGAATTCTTGTAAATCTAACTTCTGTTGAGGGTTTTGATTCTTAAAATTGCTACAACTAATTCACCCCCCTCTCAGTTGTCTTGTTCAATAGGGGATGCCTCACGTCACATCAAGGAAATAAGAGAAATTTGTACACTGAGAAATATATCAATATTGGAGAACATCAAACCTAATGACACTACCAAGAAAATAATGCATCATAAGAAAAAATTAAAATGCACCATGAAACATGCAAAATATCAAAAGATATCATTGATGTATTCCCCCACTTGAAATTGGTTGCTAATACCTCTGCTATGAGAAACAACTTTAAAGTAGTCAATGTTTACTCCTAAGACATCAGAGCTTTACTTGGAAAACCCTATTCCAAGTCATATTTTTCTAAAAGAAAGCTATGTCATGAAAAAGGAGGGAGGGGTTACTGCTAGAAACACATAAGGGATCTATGGATTCAAGGTCAATATGTCTTTGCTACAATATTTTCATAAAAATAAAAAATGTCATCATTCCCCAAATACTCATAGAACTCCAAAAGAATGGCACAAAAGAGATTGAAAACAAAGAAAAATCCTTTGGGTCAACATGGAAGAGACCTAAATGTCTTGACACCTTGCATCATCCCCAAAAGGAAAAAATAAGACAAGAAAAAAATGATAAAATTCTTATGACATAGAGAATAATGTAGATGAATATAGAGGAATTCACATAAAGAGAGATACATCAAACAAAACATCACAAGGGATCACATTACATATATGCAATCACATTTAAATAAAAATGTAA
The DNA here is from genome assembly GCA_007258455.2 of Sequoia sempervirens. NCBI lineage: Eukaryota > Viridiplantae > Streptophyta > Pinopsida > Cupressales > Cupressaceae > Sequoia > Sequoia sempervirens. The sequence goes on from VDFB02000008.1 coordinate 249,214,889, forward strand.
AGAAACAATTCAAAATACTAGCAAGGCACATGCAAGTCAACCTATAGTAGGTTGTTTGCATCTCAATCTTAGTCAGTATATATGGAAGGTGGAAAACTATCCAAAGGGACAATAGCAAGTACCAAACTATGGGAAGCACCAAGTTCAACACTCTTTTTAGAATATTTTTCATTTAAGCTCATAGAAGAGGAAAACAATGAATTCAATTGATTATGCACTTACTCATCAATCTTTACAATATCAATGTCATCATCTAGATTAATCACAATATGAGGTCAAATGATAATGTCTCTAGAAGGTTCTTCTTTACATTACGATGAGGGTATAGAGTCATCATGCTTTGGCTCAAGTAGTTCAAATTTTAATTTTTGATGTTTCTCTTTTTTTCTTGAGTTTGTAACATATGAGAAATAGCACGACATCTACACCTACATTATCTAGCATTTCAATTTTGTTTTAATTTATTTTCAATTTGAGTTTGTGTAGGAGTGGATTTTCCAATCATATGTTTCTTCTCTTCTTTTAGGGGAGGAACAAAATGAACCATAGGAGATTGTTCAACCACTTTCTCTTTATCTTTATATACTTGTTTAACTTTATGAGGAACAACATGATTGTTTTGGTTACCCCGAGGTCTCTTATAGGAAATGGTAGGAGGATTTCTCATAGGTTGCTCTTGGATGTTTCAAAGTGTTTTTGGTTTGATCATCGTTCCATCAAGATAGGTGACTCAATTATGAGTTGCAACATATTTCTAAGGGATAATTCTACTATTTGATCTGACTTAAACTTTGGATATGATTTGAAAAAGTAGTCCTCACAAGGATTAATAGGTTCAATAGGCTCGGTCCAAAGGAAATCCATTGAAAAATTCCCTCAGGAAGACACAAGATTAAAGCCACTATGATGCATAGTAAATATTTCATTTCCAAAAGGAAAATTTAAAAATTTATACACAACTAATAGGAGAACATTCATGGAGAAAAGCCATTGGTAGCCTTACTTCACACAAAATTGGTTTGATGACGAGATGATGGTGAATGCGAAATTTAATGTTTTTACTCCAACTTTTATGGGGAGGTTTATTGAGCCCATCATCAAACAAGAAATACTATTATATTTTTTATCCATTCTTTTTGTTTGTCATATACATATATTGATAGAGTTCATGCACAAATAGTAATTCTTTAGTGATCACATTCTTTCCATAGACAGGATAAATTAACATCCCATTAGTGGGCTTGTCATTGATTCTTCCAACCATGTAAAGAGGACCATCAGGTGCATGTTTATGTATGTCTTATTGTGAGAAAGCCATATCAAGAGGCATTTTGTTTGAGCCCTTACAAGGTCCAGTCTTGATAAATGCTACTATTTTAGTCCATTTATCCAAATTTTCATCTTTTAAGTTTTCATCATCTGTGTCAACATTCATCACATCACTCTTTGTTTCACTAGCTTTGAAAAATGAAATAGAATGTTTTGGCATGGGATTTGTAAATATTTGTAAGTTCTTGTTAGGAGCAACTACAAACTTATTACATCGATAATTCACACCTCTAATTAGAAGATGATTAGAATCAATGAGATCTTGCACAATATGTTTAAGACGCTTACAATATTATGTATCATGTCCATTTTTTCATTGATAATGGAAATAATAATTTGGTCTAAAGCCTACGAACAATGGTTTATTAGGATCAAAATCTCTAACAAGGGGTAAGGAAAGAATATTAATTTTCACAAGTTGTTGCATGATATTATTAAGGGTATCTAGTAGGGAAGTAAATTTTATCTTCCTATTTGCAAACATAAAGTATTTGTAATCTTTATAGTAGCCACATGGTTATTAGTTTGTTGATTTAGTTAAGGGAAATTAAGTTTTAAAAATCCCCTATTATATTTCTTGAAGGGTTGGTAACTATTTTGAGTTGTGGATTTAGACATTTTAGCATGGCTAGGGTGATTTTTCACATCATGACCATAAGCCATATTTTGATAATCATGAAGGGTTGTACATAACTATTTAAAGGATGGTAATGCCAACATCTCAAGTTTGGTTTGGATTTTTCTTTGTTAGTTGGCAATAAACATTCGTTGAAGGTCGACATCAAGAATCTTAATGTTTATTTGTGAATAAAATGTTTGGTATCTTGCTACAAATTCAGTCACTTTCTTATCATCATTTTTTGCATGTCATTAAATCATGTAGAGTTATTTTGGGGCCCATGCAAATGTGCAAGTGGTTGTAAAAGGAAAGAACAAGCTCATTGAATGAGCCAATCAAATTGTTCGGTAATCTAGAAAACCACTCTAAACTAGTATCCTTTAAGGATCTAAAAAATAGCTTAGCCAAGAGCTTATCTTCTAAGATGAAATCACTACATAGGGTTGTATAAGAAAAAACATGGCTAACAAGATCTCCTTTCCCACCATATTTCTCAAATCTAGGAACTTCTATACCCTGTGGCATTGATCCTCTCAATATCTTTAGGGATAACAAGTTGATTGTGATGTATTGTGGAGGTTGACTATTGTTTTCTTGAGTTAGGGTTATGACTTGTTTTTAAATGGATTACATGGTTTGTATAAGTGTGTTAAGGATGACATCATTGTTATTAGTGCATGATGGAGGGGAATAAGGTGGAGTGGTGTATGTTTGCAGAGGGAAAGTGGATTGTAAATTTTTGAAGGAGGATGGTTGAGAAGATATTATGTGTGAATGCATAAAGCTAGAATGATTCCCTATGGAAATACCCAAGGAAGTTTCGACATTGCTTGTAGGTTGAATGGTTGTGGTAACTTGATTACTAGTGTATGCAGGAGTGGAAATGTGTATTGTATAAGGAGGAATTGAAGTTCCAACTTGGCTTTGGGTATACCCCAAAGCTTCAATACAACTATTCATAGTAGGGATGGTGTTGTTAAAATTATGTACATTGGTTGTAGGAAGTGAAGTCATGGGAAATGAGGTATGTATGCTATGATCCATAAGGGGTTGACTAAAAACACTATTAGAAAGAGAGTTAGAAAACCCAAGATCCACGATGAATGGTGTATCATGGGATGACATGAGTCTTGAACCATGCCTCACAATAGTATTGTTGATAGGGCACCAAGTTCTAAATCTCATACAAGTTTCACAAACTTAGTGTGAAAACCCAAAATGGAATGCTTAAAAGATCGGGGTTCACCAAAATGAAACATAGAAAAAGAGGTTCACCCCAAATGGGATTAACCAAATGGATGAACCTAATTTTCACTACTGTTGTTTAATTCAATTATGAGGGTTATAATGTATAAATGATAATAAAAAATCACACCTAATTGATATACCAATAAAAAGGAAGTTCTTAAGAGGGTCAAATGCTATGTACTTTTTGTAGAAAGTGCTTTTTTGGGCCTCATTAAGGACTCATTCACCCAATGGTGAGTGGATCTTGGATAGGCTTCTAGAAAATCAATTTATAGGTTCTATTCTTCAATGTCTACAACTCCAAACTCTAGGTGTTCACCTCCAAAAATTTGGAAATAAACTTTGTAGAAGAACATCTGTGATTTTCCAAGAAAGGTGACAAGTTTGACAACTTTGCAACTTTGAAAAAAAAATTCTCCTTGGAATTTATCTTATTGTTACAAGTATGAAGGTATTGTCATTGATTTAAATTGGTTGTTGTTGTAATTGATGTCAACCATTGTATGGAAGTTTGTAATTGATTTTATAGGTTGAGGATATTGAGAAAATTGTAATAGAGAAGGTTTGGAGGTATTTTTATATGATATGGGTTATGCTTCAGGATGTTCTTCTATCCTTGTGTGGTTCAGATATATTGTTCATGGTTGTTTTTAGTTCCTATATCAATAATTTGGGCTTCTCGATCGTTGTATAGTGTGAGATATCTTCACTAGTATGTGAACTATGTATTTCTATATGTCTAGCTATGGTTTGAGAGAAATTTATTTGCTCTAGATTTCTTTGACTTATGGTTTTATGACTTGTGGTTCTACGAGTAATTTGATGAGGTCATGTTCAAGTGAAATTTGTTGTCCGAAAATATTGGGTCATGTTAAGGACACATGTGCTTAATTTTTTTGTGTTTCTGACACTACTTTGTCCAACCTTGTGTTAAACACTACTCACAAAGTTCATGGAAGCATGTTGAGGCACATTGGGACTTATTTAGGTACTTATTAAGTATATGTTTGGGCCTCCCTCATTCTAATTCCATCATATACTATTTTAGCATTGACCTAATTTAAATTTGTAAATACAAATGGTGTGTTGCTAACCTTGGATGGGTTTCATGGTTGAAGACAATATAAGTACAATTTGAGATGTTGATGAAAGATGAGATAGACATTAAAAAGATAGATGTGAGATAGTGTGTGTGATGGGAGTTTGATCATGTTAGTGCAAATTTCATGTTAGGGTTGTGAAATCAATGAGCTAAAGGCATCCAAAATCTTACTATGAGTATGTAGGAGTGTGAGAAAATTATGGTGGATTTCCCGTTACATTGAGATAGTTTTCTCTCTATGACAATCCTCTTCTATCTTCTTTGTAATTCTAGGAATTGAGCCCTCTTTAGACAAGTAAGTCATGTCTTCATAGTGAGCCTTTGTATTTGGTTTTCAAATTCTTTATATTATGCACTAATCCTCACTACAGTGTTTCTCTTATTTAGTTTTCCACATAAATCTAGGGTTATCATGTCTATGGTTTTACATCTTTCAGTTTTTCTTTTGCACTTAATGATTTATCACATTAGTAGAGTAAAGGATTTGTGAATGGCTATTGATCTAAATTCTAGTGAAAGTTTTAAAGGTTAAAATTACTACAAATAATTCAACCTCCCTCTTAGTTTTCTTTTTCAACAATTGGTATTAGAGCTTGGTTCCTTGGATAAGAACTTAACTACTTAACGAAGCTTTGGGATGGTGAACAAGATAGTTACTGAGTTCCTAAGTTCGATGGCATCGACTACACTTTCTAGAAGAAAGGGATGGAAGGATATCTAGAATACTATGGATATGATGTTGAGAAAGCTTATAAGACTCCATACACTACTCCTACTAATTGTCAAAGTACTAGTGATGAGATCAAGGCACATGGAGGAAAAAATAAGGAAAAATTTATGTGCGGAATAGTCTTTCACATTCCAAATTAATTAAATTCATCAATCTGAGGACTACTAAAGATTTTTGGGATGCATTGAAAAATATCCATGAAGGAGAAGAAAAGGATAAAGAAGCAAAGTTCTAGAACTTCGAGGGACAATTAAATATTTTGTGAATGTCTGAGGATCCTACCCAAGAACATTATATCCTATGTACATCTAGAGTGGATGAACTGGTAGGTGGAGTGCAAAGACTCAGTGCACTGGTGGATGAATCCAGGATAGTAAAGAAAATTCATAGAACTCCCCTTGGTGCATGTAGTGAAAAGGTATCAACTATTGAGTAATTTGTAGATTATAAGACTTATAAGTTAAAGATTAGTTGTTTGGTACTCTATCCTTATTTAAAATGAGAAATACTAGCTTGAGAAATGGATCAAAGATAAAAACTTCTTTTAGGGCTACAAAATTTGAAGATTAGGATGAAGAAAAATTTGATAAAATGGAAGCTAACTTTGTAAGAAGAATGAAAAAGGGTTCTAGTAAGTATCAAGGTGAGATACCTTTCAAATGTTTTAGTTGTGGAGGAATAGGTTATTATGCTTCAATATGTCCTAAAAGAGCTACAAAGAATATACATAGAGAAGGAAAAGAAAACAAGGGAAAGATGATCAAGAGAGCATATTATGTAAATGAAGATGCTATTATTTCTGATGATGAGTCTGATTATGGAGATTTGGATGACAATGAATTCTTGTTCTTAGATATAAAAGATTAATCTACTTATGCTAATACTGAGGGACGTGAAGAAAAGAACTCCATAGAAAGTTGAAGGTATTGTGATCTCTAATATTCATGCTAAACAAGAAAAGAACTACTGGATTGTTGATAGTGGTTGTTCACATCACATGACCCATGACAAAAGTAAGTTTGTTAAACTTGAAAAATATGATGGAGGTTTAGTTATGTTTGGAGATGATACTAGTGAGAAGATTTGTGGGATAGGTTTAATTAATTTTGCTGGAAAGTATAATACTAATGATGTGTACTATATAAAGGGTTTAAGGCATAATATTTTGAGTGTTGCAAAAATGTGTAGTAAAGGATATAATCTTGTGTTCAACGATGAGAAATGTGAAATACAAAAAGGATTTGGAACCATGATTACTGCTGGAAAGAAGTCTAAAGGAAATATTTATCAACTTAAGAGTGTAGATGGGTGTTGCTTTATGTATTAGATTAATGACAATAGGTTAAGGCACTAGAGGACATGTCATATTAATTTTGAAAATATGGTGAGAATTAGTGTAGTACAAGTTGTGAGAGATTTACCAAGGATTACAAAACCTATTAATGCTATTTGGAAGGATTGTCAATTTGAAAAGCAAACTAGAAACAACTTTAGGTCAAAGGAACAATCTACTAGAAAACTACTAGATTTGATTCATACATATCTATGTGATCCTACAAGGGTGAGAAGTCTACAAGGTGATAGGTATTTTATGCTTTATATTGATGATTACCCTAGAATGATATGGGTTAATTTTGTTTGAGAGAAATTTTATGCATTAGACAAACTAAAAAATTCCTTTTGATTGGTATATCAATTAGGTTTTATTTTTTATTATCATTTACACATTATAAGCATCATAATTGAATGAAACAACATTTGTGAAAATTAGGTCCATGCATTTGGTTAATCCCATTTGGGGTGAGCCTCTTTTTCTACGTTTCATTTTGGTGAACCCCAACCTTTTAAGAATTATAGTTTTTTTGATTTTAGAGTCTCTTTTCATCCTATATTAGATCTTGCATTCATTTGCATTCATTTGAATTGAATTAGATCTCATTTATGGTGTCTAGTTTGCATTCAAAATTGCATTTCATCTAGTGATTTAGGATTGCATTATTTTGCATTCTTTAAATCTGAAAAATACAAAAAAAATCAGTCATCTTACATATTATTTACATTATATAAACTTTCATTTGAAAATTAAAACAAAAATTGCATATCAAACTAGGTATTTTAGTTCATTCTTTCACATTTCATTTACAAACAAAATAAAATTGAAACCTACTATAGTAGACCTGAATCTAAAAAACCACTAGAAAAAAATTGAAAATATATAAAAATCAGTTTCAAAACCCTAATCTAGGACCCATTCACCCTAGGGCGAATGAGTCCATGATTAGGCCTTAATCTACATTTCTAAAATTTAAAATCTTTAGTTTTGTGCTTTTGTTTGTTGTTATCAAATTTTAGTTTTAGTTGGCTTAGTTTCTGTGTTTTCAATTTCATCATATCTAGTTTAATTTTTAACATTTAGTGCATTGTCTAATTTCAAAATTGCATTTAAAAGATTTCATTTTCAGATTTTTGCATAATGTATTAAACAACTTACCTTGTTTAGAATCTAAAAATTGCATTTACACATTACATTTTAGGTCACTACATTGCATGTTAAGTTGTAGAAAACTATAATGCTTAAAAGGTTGGGGTTCACCAAAATGAAACATAGAAAAAGAGGTCCACCCCAAATGGGATTAACCAAACAAATGAACCTAATTTTCACTAGTGTCATTTCATTAAATAATAAGGGTTATAATGTGTAAATGATAATTAGAAATCAAACCTAATTGATATGCTAATCAAAAGTAATTATTTAGGAGGGTCAAATGCTATGTACCTTTTGCAAAAAGTGCTTTTACGGGCCTCACTGAGGACTCATTCACCCAATGGAAAATGGGTCTTGGATAGGGTTCTAGAAAATCAATTTTTGGGTTTTGTTCTTCAATGTCTACATTTCCAATCTCTAGCTATTTACCTCCCAAATTTTGGAAATTAATTTTGTAGAAAATCTGTGATTTTGCAAGAAAGGTCATAAATTTGAAACCTTTGCAACTTTGAAAAATTTTGTTCTCCAATTGATCTTCATGTTACAAGTATGAAGGTGTTGTCGTTGATGTCAACCATGCCATGGAAGTTTTTTATTGATTTAATAGGTTGAGGATATTGAAAAAATTGTAATAAAGAAGCTTTGTAGGTATTCTAAGTATGTTATGGGATATGATTAAGGATATGCTTTTATGCTTGTGTGGTTCAGATATATTATTCATGGTTGTTCCTAGTTGCTATATCTAGAATTTGGGCTTCTAGATCATTGTATAGTGTGGGATATCTTCACTAGTATGTGAACTATATATTTTTGTGTCTGGCTATGGTCTAAGAGAAATGTATTTTTTCTGGATTTCTTTGAATTATGGTTTTATGACTTGTGGCTATAAGAGTAAGTTGATGAGGTCATGTTCAAGTGAAATTTTCTGTGCAAAAATATTGGATCATGTTAAGGACACATGTGTTTAATTGTTTTGTGTTTCTTACATTGTTGTTGGCCAACTTGTGATAAACACTACTCACAATGTTTATGGAAATATGTTGAGGCATGTTGGGACTTATTTAGCTCCTGATTAAGTATATGTTTTGGTCTCCCTCATTCTAATTCCATTGTAGACTATTTTAGCATTGACCTAATTTAAATTTTTAAATATAAATGGTGTATGGTAGAGGTTGGATGGGTTTCAAGGTTGAATATGATCTATAAGTACAAGTTGAGATGTTGATGAAAGATAAGATAGTCATTAAATAGATAGATTCGAGATAGATGTGAGATAATTTGTATGATGCGAGTTTGATCAGATCAATGTGAATTTCATGTTAGGGTTCTAAAGCTAGTGAGGTTAAGGCATCCAAAATATTTATGTGAGTATGCAAGAGTGTGAGAAAATAATGGTGGATTTGCATTGACATAGTTTTCTCTCTATGACAATCCTCTTTTATCTTCTTTGTAAATCTGGGAATTGCACCCTCTTTGGATAAGTAAGTCTTATCTTGGTAGTGAACCTTTGTATTCAGTTTTGAAATTATTTATATTGTGAGCTAATCCTCACTGTGGTTTTTCTCTTATTTAGTTTTCCACATAAATCTGGTGTTATTGTGTCTATGGTTTTACTTATTTCAGTTTTTTCTTTCACACTTAATGATTTATCACATTAGCAGAGTAAAGGAATTTTTAATGGTTATTGATCTAACTTCTAGTGAAAGTTTTAAAGGTTAAAATTACTACAACTAATTCACTCTCCTTCTTAGTTGTCTTTTTCAACAATTGTTATTATCTCTTGGTTCCTTAGCAAAGAGCTTAACTACTTAAGGAAGGTTTGGGATGGCGAACAAGATAGTTATTGAGTTCCCTAAGTTAGATGGAAACAACTACACTTTCTAGAAGGAAGGGATGGAAGGATATCTAGAATATTGTGGATATGATGTTGAGAAAGCTTATAAGATTCCATACACTGCTCCTACTAATGGAAAAAGTATTGGTGATGAGGTCAAGGCACATGAAGCAAACAATAAGAAAACAAATATTGTGAAGAATAGTCTTTCACATTCCAAATTAATTAAAGTCCTTAATCTGAAGACTACTAAAGATGTTTGGATGCATTGGAAAAGATCCATGAAGGAGACATAATGGTTGAAGAAGCAAAGTTGTACAACTTGGAGGAAAAATTCAAGATCTTGTGAATGTCTTTGGATGAGAACATTAAATCCTATGTATATCTAGAGTGGATGAGTTGGTAGGTAGAATGCAAGGAGTTGGTGCATAGATGGATAAATCCAGGATAGTAAAGAAAATTCTTAGAACTCTCCTTTATGTATGTAGTCAAAAGGAATCAACTATTGAGGAATTTGTAGATTATAAGACGTATAAGATAAAGATTAGTTGTTCAGTACTCTAGCCTCATTCTAAATGAGAAATCCTAGCTTGAGAAATGGATCAAAGACAAAAACTTATTTCAAGGCTAGAAAAGTTGAAGATTAGGATGAAGAAAAATTTGATGAAGTGGAAGCTAACTTTGTAAGAGGAATTAAAAAGGGCTCTAGTAAGTGACAAGGAAAGTTTCCTTTCAAATTTTTTAGTTGTGGAGGAATAAGTCATTATGCTTCAAGATGCCTTAAAAGAGTTTAGAAGAATATACATAAATAAGGTAAAGAAAATAAGGGAAAGATGATCAAGAGAGCATATTATGTAAATGAAGATGATGGTATTTCTGATGATGAGTCTAATTATGGAGATTTTGATGATAATGATTTATTTTTCTTGGATATAAAAGATGAATCTACTTCTGCTAATACTAAAAGACATGTGAAGGAAAGCGCTCTAGAGAAAGTTGAAGGTATTGTGATCTCTACTCTTCATGCTAAACAAGAAAAGAACTATTGGGTTGTTGATAGTAGTTGTTCAGATCACATGACCCATGAAAAAAAGTAAGTTTGTTAAACTTGAAAAATATGGAGGTTTAGTTATGTTTGGAGATGATACTGGTGCTAAGATTTGTGGGATAGGTTTAATTAGTTTTGATGGAAAGTATAATATTGATGATGTCTACTATATAAAGGGTTTGAGGCATAATATTTTGAGTGTTGAATAAATGTGTAGTAAAGGATTTAATATTGTGTTCAACGATGAGAAATGTGAAATATGGAAAGGATTTGGAACCATGATTGCTACTGGAAAGAAGTATAAAGGAAATATTTATCAACTTAAGGGTATAGATTGGAATTGCTTTATTCCTTAGATTAATGACAATTGGTTATGGCACCAGAGGATGTGTAATATGAATTTTGACAATATGGTGAGAATTAGTGTAGTACAAGCTATGAGAGATTTACCAAGGATTACAAAACCTATTAATGCTATTTGAAAGGATTGTTAGTTTGGAAAGGAAACTAGAAACAAGTTTAGGTCAAAGGAACAATCTACTACCAGACTACTAGATTTGATTTATGCATATTTTTGTGGTCGTACAAGGGTGATAATTCTACAAGGTGATGGGTATTTTATGCTTTATATTGATGATTACTCTAGAATGATGTGGGTTACTTTTCTTTGAGAGAAATCTGATGCATTAGAAAAATTCAAAGTGTTCAAAGCTATGATTGAAAATGAAATGGACATGAAAACCAAATGCTTGAGGTTGAAAAGAGGTGGAGAGTTCACATGCAATGATTTTAACATGTTTTGTGAAGCACATGGAATAAGAAGAGAGTTGTCTTCTCCTAGAACTCCTCAAAAAAATGGAGTTATTGAAAGAAAAAACATAATAATTCAAGAAGCAACTAGATCAATTATAACAGAGGTAGGCTTACTAGAAGTCTATTGGAGAGAAGTAATTCACACTATTGTTTATATGTTCAATCAAGTTCAAGAAAAAGATAAAAGCACAAAAACTCCCTATGAGTTGTGGTATGGAAACGTTCCTATTGTAAAGTATTTCAAGGTATTTTGAAGGAGCTGTATCAAAAGAGATGAAAATTTAGGAAAGTTTGATGCAAGATGTAATGAGGTTATTTTCCTTGGATACTTCCCGTGAAGAAAAGCTTATAAATGTTGCAATTAAAGGCTAAGAAATATTGTAAAAAGCACATATGTCAAGGTTGATGAAGCATTTAAGAATTCAATTGAAGTTGATGGATATGTATCAGATGAACCTGATTATAGAGAAGTGGAAAAGGTTATGGAATAATAGAAAAAGGAAAATGAAGAAGAAGAAGCTTTGGTTGTATCCACAAAGATACCTAAATATGTACAAAATAATCATTCTAAAGATCAAATCATTGGAGGCAAGAGAAAGGGAATATTGACAAGAAGTAGAGTTGTTGCTACTGCTCAAATAAATTTGTTTACTTTCTACAATTGAACCTAAGATAGTAAGTGAAGCATCTAAATATGATCATTGGATGAGAGAAATGGAAGAACAACATATGAAAATTGAGAAAAATCAAAGCTGGGCATTGGTTCATAGACCAATAGATAAAAGCATAATTGGATTAAAACTGTGTATTTAGAAACAAGATGAATGAGAATGGAGAAGTGGTCAAAAATAAAGAAAGGCTTGTGTGTAAGGGTTACTCACAAGTAGAAGTTATAGATTTTCAATAAAAAATTTCTTCAGTGGCTAGAATGGAAGCTATCAAAATGTTTCTGGTATTTGTTTCTCATAAGGAATTTAAATTTTACCAAATGGATGTGAAGTAAACATTTCTAAATGGTGAGTTAGAAGAAGTCTACATGGAACAAATAGAAGGATTTTAGTTATCAAAACAACCAGACATGGTCTATAGATTAAATAAGGTGTTATATGAATTGAAGCAAGCTCCTAGAGCTTGGTATACAAGGTTGGATAGATATTTGATTTATTAAGCTTTCAATAAAGGTATGACAAATAGCAATCTTTATTTTAAAACTGAAAATGATAAAATCTTGGTAATAGTTGTATATGTTGATGATATTATCTTTGGAGGAAATGAAATGATTTGCAAACTATTTGCTAAAGAAATGCAAAAAGAGTTTGAGATGCCTATGTTTGGTGAGATGAATGAATTTCATTCTTAGGCTACAAATCAGTCAAACAAAAAAATTAATTTTCGTTTCACAGTCAAAGCATGCAAAAGAAATGTTAAAGAAGTTTGGGATTGATGGTTCCAAATTAGTATGCACTCATATTGTGACTGGTTGCAAATTGTGTAATGATGATGATTCACTCAAGGATGATTAGAGAAAATATAGATCTATGATTCAAGGATTGTTGTATTTAACTATTACTAGGTTAGACATCATCCATGCAGTTTTTCTTGTGGCTAGATTTCAAGAGGACCCTAAAGAAAAACATGTTGCACTTGTTAAGAGGATACTCAATTATGTAAATGGCACTCCGAATTATGTCTTATGGTATCCTAGGGATGCTAATTTTATACTAAGTGCATGTATAGATGCAGATTGGGTGGGTTGTGTTGATGACATAAAAAGTAAAAGTGGTGTTGCATTCTTTCTTCATTGTGGATTTGTGTCATGGTTAAGTAAAAAGAAAGATTTAGTTTCCTTATCCATTGTACAGGCTAAGTATATTGCTGCAACATCCTACTACACACAAGTATTGTGAATGAGACAAATATTGAAGGATATCAAAGTAATGTAGGATGATCCCATCTCTATTTTTTGTGATAATACAAGTACAATTAGCATTTCAAAGAATATAGTGATGCACTCAAGGACAAAGTATATATAAATAAGGTATCACTTTTTGAGAGAAAAGGACATGAAAAATGAAATAAATATTGAGTATGTACCTACAAAGGATTATTTTGTTCACATATTTACTAAGGATCTTCCTAAATATAATTTTGATTATCTCTGAGTGAAATTAGGGGTTATTTCCCCTCCTTTCTTAATCTAGATGCATATGGAGACACATACGTCTAGTGGATCTATGGATTTATCTTCCTTCTGGATTGGTGTTGGTGGATACCTCTAAGGGGGAGTAGGTAGTATCATGTGTTATCATTGTAGAGCTGATTAGGTGTACTCCTAAGGGGGAGTATACAATACCAATAATATTTTTCATGTCAAAGGAGGAGAACTATGTAAAATATAGCTTTCCTTTAACATTGATATAAAAGGGGGAGAAATAATTCTAGAAAAGGGGAGATTGATGGTTTAGAGCTACTGTGTTTTCTTTGATTATTTTTCACATCATATGTTACCATCAATGAAAAATGGGGAGATTATTACAAGTATGAAGGTATTGTCATTGATGTCAACTATGCCATGGAATTTGGTTATAGATTTTATATATCAAGAATGTTGAGAAAATTATAATAAAGAAGGTTTTAGGTATTCTATATATGCTATGGGACATGCTCTAGGATGTGCTTATAGGCTCATGTGGTTCAAATATATTCTTCATGGTTGTTGCTAATTGTTATATCTAGAATTTTAGCTTTTGGATTATTGTAGAGTGTGAGATACCTTCACCAGTACGTGAACTATGTATTTATGTTCCTCTAGCTATGGTCTAAGAGAAATGTAGTTGCTACAAATTTCTTTGAATTATGGTTTCATGACTTACAGTTCTGAGAGTAAGTTGATGGGGTCATGTTCAAGTGAAATTCATTGTCTAAAAATATTGGATCATGTTAAGGACATGTGTGCTTAATTATTTTATTTGTTTTACATTGGTGTTGGTCGACCTTGTGTTAAACACTATTCACAAAGTTCATAAAAGTGTGTTGAAGCATGTTCTAACTTATTTAGGTCCTCATTATGTATATGTTTGTGTTTCCCTCATTCAAATTCCACCATAGAATGTCTTAGCACCAACATAGTTTGAATTTGTAAATACAAATGGTGTGTGCCTACCTTAGATGGGTTTCAAGGTTGAAGACAATATAAGTACAAGTTAAGATGTTGATGAAAGAAAAATGTGAGATAGTGTGTGATGCGGGTTTGAGCAGATTAGAATGAATTTCATGTTAGGGTTCTTAAGGTAGTTAGATGAATTCATTTGAGATCTTTATCACTAGGAGAATTTGAAAATGAAGGACTATGTGACTAAAAATTTTAGTCACAACAACTAAAAATTACTAAATTCTACTCATTTTTTGCAACACAGCTATAAATGACTAAATAAATGACTAAATTTTTGCATCAAACTTTGTTTTTTGAGAGAAACTTCCTAGCCATAAATTTAGGCTCTAGCTGACACTTATGCATACAAATATATATATATATATATATATATATATATATATATATATATATATAATACACAACAAAAATAAAATGATATAATTAAGATCACCATTTTCTCGTGGTTTTTAACTACTGCTTAGTTAGAAGAAATAGTCTGGGGAAACAAATAGAGGTTTAAGGGTTTTGAAGATGGAGATATTGAGGAGTAATCAAAGGGATTTCCTAGTGGAGGAATATCCTACTAGAAATGCTTCAAAGTATGGGTCTAGAATGTGGAAAAATCTATCCTTCTATCAAAAAAATCCCCACCTAGGTGATCCCGCAATAGTGATTTACAATTTTTGGCCAAACTGGATACTGAAATAATTTTTTTTAACTAAATCTTCACTTTCAAGCACCTATAGCGGCTAAACCATAAGGAATTTGGAGATGATGCAAACTAGAGTTTCATGAAATTTTTTCTATAGATTTTAATTTTTTTTTTTTCAAAATTTCTCGAATTAGATTGCACATCTTTTTCCATCTCCCTTGGAAACTAATTTTCTTAGAAAACAACATTTTAAAAAAGTGACACTCACCGTATAATGCATAACTTATTTTCCATGAAGGATAAAATTCTAATTCTTTCGAATTTAAATTTGTAACTCTAATATCTAGTGCTTCCACTTGGTTAGATAGTTTTTTATTGAATATTTTTTCTTTAATCAAGTTTTAAAGTCAAACCAGTTACAATTCAGACATAGCGCGACCGCATAACGCGCAATTTTTTTTGTATGTATCAAAATTCAATTTTGTTTTTTTTGTTGGATCAAGGACTTCAATATCTGTTGCACTCATATTGTTTTAAAATTTTGTTTGATAATCTTCTATTTTTCCACATGTGTAGAACAAAGAGCTCGATTTTTGGTGAAAAACCTACATTCACAAGAAATAAAAAATAAATATAATAATTAAATTAAATTGATTTAAAATCATAATTTTTTGGAAGCTTATAATAAGGAATACATACTTACAAAAAATAAATTTGAAATGACTTCATTTGATCCCCCAAAAGGTAAATCAAAAGTGGTTTTTTATCAACATTTTGATAGGTATAAAGGAGACTCTGTTATAGGTATGGTTTAAAACTAGCAGGGTTCTAACTAAGGGGGTTTGATCTAAGGAAGTTTGATAAAATACTCTTCAATTGGAATGCTTTAAATGAAACTTTTAAAGGCTTAAATCATTATATTTTCTAAAAATATGCGATTTCAGCAAAAATCAGAATCTCTAAAAAATTGTTAACTAGTTTTGTGGGATCACCCACCTAGAAGTATATCTTGAGGATTTTGATCTTTTCGCTATGGATAATCTGAGAGGTAAGCAAACCATTTTTTTTTTCAAAATTTGGATGTATACCTTATGCCTATTAGGTATTTGAAAATTTTATGTTGGGTGTTTTCGTGAAGTACTATTTGGCTATTTGAATTTTATGATGCTAGCTATTTTGTTGCCGGATATCTGGGTATGTTTAAAAACTAATGCTCAATATTTTTTATTGGTTGTTTGGGTATTTCAATGTTGAGGTTTCACTTGAAATGGGTATTTAAAAAAAATGGCACTCTATATTTTTCTCTATTGATATAATGCTTTTTCTAAGAAATAAATGAGGTCTTAGCCTTTCAAGTATTACACACTATTTTCTAAATTTTTATTTTGTTATCATTTTTCTTAAGCATTAAAAAAAATTGATGTTTGGTGAAGCCTTTTTTCTTTACTATCTTGGTATTTAAAAAAAGGTTTTTGGTCATTTTCTTTATATGGCTATTTAAAAAATTGGTATTGGGTATTTTTTCATTGCCGAGTTAAAATTATTTTGACAAACAGACAATGTCTCAATCATTCTGGTATTACAACCTCACTATTTAGCTAGAGTTATGGTTTATATTTCTAAGGATCCCAAGGGTTTGTACATTAGTCATGCTCTTACCAATGCTTCTGTTGGTATTAAAAACAACCTTAAATCTTGGGTCAGAAAATTAACTATCTTGACAGGGTGTGGTATGATCTTGGATTGTATCCTAGAGTCTGTGGGAATCTTGTGTTTGATCATTAAGGTATGTAAACCTGATAAGGGGAATGTATCCTCTATAGCATTGGTCTTGATTTAATACTTTCCATAATGGTTATTAGTAGATCACATTATTATAGTTTGTGGTAACCCAATATTGCATTCAAGTATGTAACAAATTGGGTTTGTAGTTTATGTTGTACACTTTTAAGTAACATTCATAAGGCTTAAAATTTTTTGATCACTCTCAAGAATAGAACATTAAACATGGGTTGTGCTTGAATGCACTACATAATTGATATAACACAACCACTCTACATATCAACCAGAGTTATAGGCTCTTTATTGTAGCAAGAGGTAATCACTCTTGGATCATGCTATCATTAGATCATAACCTATTAAACTTGAGTAAACTTGAATGCACCCAATGATGATTGAAACGTAATTGTGATTATAGTTATTTGTACATGAATTGTGCCCACATGAGTGCCTCCATTTCTATCACAACATAGCCACATTAAACTTGGGTCACACATTAATGCATTCTTTATTTGTTAAAGCACAACTATGCCAAACGACCGATAGAGTTATGGATCACATAATTATAGTCAAAAAAAAAAATTCTTGAATTATTCTCTTATGGTGATTCCATTACCATTTGATTGGTGGAAAAATGGATACCATGAGATATCACTCTTTCTCCAACCAAATCATTCTAGTATATCCTAGGAGTCCCAATTGGATTGACTAACAACCTCACAAGGTGAGTCAATTCACAATGATGAGGACATAGGAGGGGATTCTTTTAGCTTTAAAGGGGTTCACCACCAAATAAATGCTTGGAAAAGACAAAGGAACATTTAACCTACAAACCCTAGTTATGCAAGCTAAATGAAGAGTGTAAATAATGAAATTATGCAATAGGGAGATATGATGCATGTACTTGGGAATTTTGGAGATGTTGTGAGGGGGTCTATGCAGGATCATGATGGGCCAAAAAGTGGCAATATTATGGGTATTTGTAGGGTATATGGCTGACGACTTTTTTTTACCCAAAATTGATGAAACGAAAAGGGTTTTTAGAGGATATTCTTAGCTTTCCACCAATATAAATTATGCTTTAATTTGATATTAATAAATTATTATTATTCATTTTCTATTAGAATTACGACTAAAGTTTTGCTCGATAGGATGATTGAAAAACAT
Source organism: Sequoia sempervirens (assembly GCA_007258455.2). Classification (NCBI taxonomy): domain Eukaryota; kingdom Viridiplantae; phylum Streptophyta; class Pinopsida; order Cupressales; family Cupressaceae; genus Sequoia; species Sequoia sempervirens. Next base: position 249,232,849 of record VDFB02000008.1, read on the forward strand.
CTATAACTTTCAAACGGTATCACATTTTTTGAATCTAAAACATGTTTCACATTCTATGCTTCACATACTATAGGATTAAAAAAAGAAAAATTAAATTTCATGAAGTTTTGACCAAGTTAAGGTGGCTAGACATACGAGTTTTTATAGTTTCAGAAATTTGTAATAAAAAAATCATAATTAATTATTTACTTAGAAAAAAATTACAAAAAAATATGGATCACATCCAAACATGAGTCCTCTAATTATATATAAAATCTTATAAAAAAATATTATCATTTTATTATGGTTAGGGTGGTCAGACAGACACCTACTTCTTATTTTTTTCCACAGAAATTTATGTACTCATGCATTGAAATTTGAAAATTTCACCAAATAGATTTTATTTATTTTTAAAATAAACCTAGTAGTTTAGAAACTACATTCAATTTTCTATAGATTCTATTCTTACATATTTTTGAAATAATATAGATAACTTATTCAAATTTTTACGTCAAGTTGCCTAACACTGATTTTTTCTGAATTTTTTGCCACTTAAAGGCCTGTTTTTTCCATGATGATCCTGCACATACCCAAGGATTCTAAAAATGTAAAGTTGTTCAAAAATGCTAGGGAGGAAAAAGATGCCTAGAGTGGCATATTAGTCCTGTTGCTATTTTTCAAGGTAAATACAAAGTCTTTGGATCTTAGAATTAGATCTTGGAAAATATTTGAAACATAGGCCTAAGAGGACTAAGATGCCCAAGATGATGTATTAGTCCAATTCCATATTTTTCAAAACTATGAATGTAATCCTAAACTCCAAAGTCTACATTTTCATCTCTTCTAGTCTCGTGTTTTTAAACTTCTGAATATGTGGCATGTATGTGATTTTCCATGAAGATGACAACTTTGAAATGCAACTTTAGAACTTTTACAACTTTTCACTCCAAGTTATCTTCAAGACATCAAGCTAAATCTGCAATCACAATTATGCAAGATGGGAAAAACATGTTTGTTAGTGAATGGGGGTTTTCTTTGGTCAAACCCCTTGTTGGTAATTAAACCTTGAAAAGAAATAGAAATAATGAACTGTAATGCCCACATTTTAAACAAGGGTGAGAACGCTACTAATTTTTTTTTTTATAAACATTATTGTAAAATTCCAATCTTAATACACATACAAGTACATAGTTCATGAATTGCGCATTTAGGTAACATTTCTTGTGCAACATCATCTTTGTCATAATGCTCGAGAGTAGGGTAAGGAAATGAAAACATTTCCCGTTGTCTCCAACACATAGGGTCTACTAGACTCTTAGCTACCAACTCAAAGTTGATACTCACTCTCTCATGAAGGTTAATATCTTTGAAAGACTACCTCATCAAGGATTCTCACATGAGGAAAACATATAAATATCATCTTCTTGATTTACTATTAATCCTGAGGATCAATTGATGGGACCCTATTTAACTTGATGGCCCTACCCACCCCCTTTTTTTTGTCATCCTGACGATATTGTTGGAACACACATAGAACAATTTCACCATGAAACTTTAATATGTGAATAATTAAAATATTTATAATCTCCATAATAATTACTAACCTCTCATTGTAATTTGTTTGATGATCATCCTCAAATATTTAACTATTATTAATTTAATTATTGAAAACAAATAAATTAATGTATAATACATGAATATTTACCTTTTAAAGAATGACTTTTAAAGATATAAATTTAAGGATTAATTAATAGGAATAAATTCATTTTAAATTTCTTAACATTTACATATAATTTATTTCCCTTAAAAGAAAAAGGAAAGAAGAAACGAATAAAGAGAGGTTTAACTCTCTCTCTTAAAGAATCCCTATTAAATACTAATATGTACCTTTGTTTAAAATCTTATTTAATTTAAGAGATTCTCTTTAAGGGAATATGGGAACATTTTCCCCTCTTTTAAGGAAGAAGAATTTTATGCAAGGTATCTCCACGATGGAATTAATGTCGCTACAATAAGCTCCTTGTATTCTTGCTAGTATTTATGCTAATGGATGAGGAAGCGTTGAAAATAACTTTCATCTTTCGATAATTTCTTTATTAAAGATTGTACAACCATGCAAATGGCTCTTTACGATGTTGTATTCATTTTATTATATTGGCCATGTTTGTCTTATTATCGACAAATGAATCAATCTAATAGACTATTCCTTCATACTTGCTCAAGATAATACCATTATTGATTACCTATCGATCAATTAAGGCTTACTATTACCAAGTTTATAATAGTATTCAGATATTCATACACAATGTTATTTCCTGCGTATTTCCCACACTCGGTCACAAAAGTAGCATTATACTATTCACAATAATATTACAAAGATTACATGACCTACTAGGATCGTCTCTATGGAAATATTTCAATGCTAGGTGCTGAATTGCAGGTTTGGCTTTCATCAGTTCACTTAAGTCTGTATGTTACTTTTTCTGGTTTTAGACACTGCCCATAGTGCCTATCAACCTCATAGAGATGGACCAATGTTATTTACCATCATAAAATACTTATTGAGATTCCCAAAGTGAGTTGATGAGGTTTTACCCTTAGAATGTTTTATCTAGCATTCCTTCGTCTGCTCTGTGTCGGCCTTCAACTACTTGAAGTGGATCTACCATTCACTAGGGTCATCAATGTTCCTCATAGCCCCTGAATCGAATCCCAAAGTTCATGCCCCATGACTCCATTTAAATGTATCTTGGGACTTATTTATTTTATTTTTTTAATTTAAAAAAAAAAACATGCCATATTAAGATAATCTAGCATTAATATCAATGCACCTACGTGATCTCAAAGAATCTGATAAGAAATATTATCTCTCTTCCTATTCGCCAGTAAATAGAACTGATTCAAAAGTCAATCAGATTCACGAATTGATAGAAGGGAAAAGATAGATCATAAAACAATAGATCAGTGGGAAGAGTCTTTTCATTTGGGTGTGTTCGAGGGTCTGCCAGAGTATGCTAGTCTGATCATCTAATGAAATATGCTATAACCCAACGCTCAAATTTATATGGCGCAGATGCCCCAACTCTAAGATAGGAAGCATAAGATCTGACTGAAACACTCTCATGACCTCTCCCTCTCACGTGCTAAAAACTATTACTTACTCAACTAAGTTTATTTAAATATCCCTTAGCATGCTATTAAACTTTGTCATTCTCCTTAAGCTATTACTGCGTTGCACAGAGACTTGACTACTCATCAAAATGTTAGCGAGTGAAGAGGTTTCCCCTTACTGACAGAGGATTATCTTATATCCATATTTTGATGGAAGAGGGATATATGAAAGGTTTGCAGGAGAGCTGACGCTCAGGAGAATAGACCATGATTGAGAGCAGTTTTTTATTTTTTATTTTTTTATTTTTATATCTTCTTTGAATCTTTTATTTAATTTTCTTCTACCAACCAAAGTTGAGTCCAAAAACTGTAGGCTATTCCTTAGCATATTATGGTTACACAGAGCTCGTGAAGATGGAGGAAAGGTAGGGCGTAGGGTGGTGAAAGAATCTACCTATTGCTTCCTTCGTAAAAACATCGACATGGATGGTAGTGTCAATTGGTGTATGAAGAGAATGGGAATAAAGATGCTTTTAAACTTATGAACAGGTTTAGTCATTATTTTTGCTTTCTTCTAGGAAGAACATTATTTCATCCTTATTTTACACTATTGCAGAGTGCACAAGAAATGAAATAGATACTACACATTATTCCTTTGGAATTAAGCGCTAAGTGGACAAGAAACTGAATAAAAGGCACATATAGTTCCGCTCTATAGTTTGAGTGGTTAAACTGTGGCTGGTAATAAGAGATGCTACAAATTTTTATTTTATTTTATTTTATTTTGTTTCTTTTCTTGTTTTCTTCCAAGATTCAACTCCTGTAGCTATTGAAATGAAAATACTACATGGATATAAAAATGATTGAAGGATACTTTCATTCTAGACGTCTCTCTAATCTTACTATTTTAAGAAATGGATACTATTTATCTAACTTTGTGCCACGCGTATCAGAGGGCTATCTTTTTAGTACAAGAAATGCAATTTTATAGATGAAAAAAAACATTTTTTTTTAAACAAAATTACACTTGCAATTATTCTGAAACAATTTACTGACTGTATTCTTATGACATGAGATTTCCATAATTTATTGATCGTATTTTTTATTTCATGAGAATTATCTTAGCATATTATATGTAGATTTTACAAGGATTATATTATATTTCTCAAAGCTATAAATGTAAAAGCTTTCCCTTTTATTTTATTTCTAAAGCAGAATAAAAACCAAATATACATTTCTTTCTTTTATGCAACAATGGAAATCTTCCCTCCTTCATTTGGAATCACAATATTAAAGCTGTATAACATGATACAAATTTGATATGGTTTTTTTTTTTTTTTTATTGAACAATAAAACACTCAAAGGTAAATATTGTACCTATGTTCACATATTTCCTTCTCTTGAATTTTCCTAAGGGGTGGAATGTTATACTAAGATTACCATTTGAATAAAAATAGGAGGAATAAGAGTACCAAATATTAATTATACAAGACTTCATACACAACTTTTACTTTACATATTCCAAAGTTCATCAAGAAACTTTTATGGCAACTACAACATTTTCATCCAATCTACAAGGGCACAACTAATATGATTTCTTCAAAATCTGCATGTATCCCAAATCTTCTAACCTACACAAGGAACACAATACTTTTCCATAGCCAAGGTAGTGCTCACCTCCCATCCTTTGGTTGGAAAACCAACCACCCCCAAGCTAGGAGGCAACCGAGGGAACTGGTACAAACAAAACCAAGCAAAACATTATTCTACACACACAAGATTATTTTCACACCCAACCAAGGGATTTTTTTTTCACATAACTTTAGGATTCCATCAAGAATCCAAAGTAGGGGATAGAGCGTGGACTACGCACTCCATATGGGGACTCATAGTAATAACAACAAGAACAAGTCAATATCATACTCCCATCATTACACATGCAACCCTTCTTTAATAACTTCTCTTTCTCCAAAACCCATGCCACCAAATCAATTCTACCATTTCACAATTACATATGGGTACTCATACCCTTTTTGAGCCTCTCCTCTCAAGGAGGGATTAAACATCCCCATGGAGGTTCCTACTCCATACCATCCCCAACAAGGGATGCTCTTCCCAACTTGGGTGAGCTTATCCCTACACAACCCTTTTTCCCATAACACATAATACATAAAAGACACAAGAAGATATGCTCCAAGAGAAATTTGAAATAAACATACAAATCAAACACAATAGATAAAATTTCAAGCACATCTTTTCACCTACACATATAATCTTTCAAATACAAACATGAAGAAGTATAAAACAAAAGTGGTGAATCTACCTTAAAACCAAGCTTAGGGAAGGATGAGTTGAGGATCCACACAACTCCTCTCCTTCCAAATTTTTTTTTTCTCTTAAAACTCCTCCAGCCCCAAAATTCAACCAAAATCAAGAATCCAAAAAGAATCCCCTAACCCTTGTTTTGAGTTTGTTTTATAGAAACTCAAGTTTTAATTCCTTTGAATAGAGAGCTGACATTTGTCAACCTTCCATTCACCCTCCCAGGCACACTCACCCATGTGTTCTCACACATGTGTGAGGACTTGGGAGACTTACAAGACAACATGGAGAAGTGGGATTGGAAAGGGACTAGTCCCCAGCCCACTTCCCAAACATTATTTTCGTCAAACCTCTTTAAGGCCTCAAAAGGAGTGCCCTATCTTGAGACTGACCCATGATTTTAAGCTAAAAAGGTACCTAACCCATAGGTACCTGCCCTAGGGACCTTAAACCCATAAAAACACTTTAAAAATATCACTTTTCAATCCCCAAAAAGTTCCTAAAAATTTAAATCCGGGTTTTTCTACTTGGATAGACAACTCACCTCCTGGATGGAATGACGTGGCAATAAAAACCAAATTAAAAAAATTCACAAATAACATCAATAATTACATTATGGAACTATAGTCCCTTCATATGGACTTTAGCTCGGTTTCACTGGTTAATTTACATAGATTTCCCAAGAGTTGCCTCCAATTTCCATTGGCCATGGAAAATGTACCTGCACACTCAATACACACGTTAATCCATCCAAGTAAATCATACTCATATAATAATCAATTGCATTCACACAAGTTTCATAATTTGTATAGCATAAAGATCCTATAACATAATTGAAAAATCATTGGCCACCTATCTTATACCATTTTAACCATAATTTTCATAATCATCCAATTGCAACATGATTGGTTCCCACCACTTGTTTCATTCATTCATCATTAATTTTCCAATTCAAATTAAACAAACTCAATAACCAGCATAAAATCATCATAGTCAGATTACTAAGCATGTAGCAAATCAAAACTAAATCATCATATGAACTTAAACATTTAAATATCTTATCATCAATGGTATCAATATCATAGACGATAACCAAACACAAAATAGTCCAAGTACTAGATGTAGCATAGGGGCGGGCCTCACATCCTCCCCCTCTAGGAATGAACTTCCTCCTGGAAGTTTTCAAGTGGTGAGAGAGGAGTTACCCCCACCAATTTCTTTCTTAAGCATTTCATCCTTATGTTTATCTAGATCGAACCTAGATGGACATTCTATAGCTTTATGTCCTACTTCCCCACATAAGAAACAAGAACCTTTGAATTTTACTTGAATTGACTACACTCGATAAACTTGAGATGAATTAGGTTTATCCACATCAAGGGGTCCCTTAGAACTTTTTTTTTTTGTTCCTACTAGACCCAAACCTTACTCATGTGACTTGTGATCTAATTCAATACTTGTTGCTCGACCTACCTTTAAGTGACCCCTGGGTGTTTCTTTTTGACAATTTTCTCTCTAACATTGCCCTTGTTGTTGTTTTGGTAGCCTGTGTGACCTTGGATGGAGTCTATGGAACTCTTGGTGATTCCTATGAAGTGGCATTTGATTCCTCTTTTCTATAAATGATTACATTGAAAGCTCCTAGGATAAACCATAGGAGTAAGGTCTCTTATCCTTGTGTTCAAATTTCTAATCGCTTGCTCTGCCAAAACCTTATATTTTGTAGATAATTCACCTATTGCAATTATTCCATGTATTGTTCCTCAAACTGAGCACCTATGAATTGATGTTATCCTAAATTATGAGGTTCATCCATATTCCTCTTATGGGTATTATTTCCAAGAGCCAAACAAGGGTTCTTTCTACCTCCTTAATTTTCTCCACTATTTTATCCTACAAGAGGTTGAGGTTGTTTATCATGATGAGCTTCGACTTTTGGAGGTAACCTCTCCTGAAGAAATTTGGTCATCTCTTATATCACATGAAGAATTTGAGAGTTTTGTTCTGATGGGGTCCCTAATGAGAATCCACTAAAATATGAGGGCTAAGATGGGATGGAGAAGGTTGTGTTCCTCTTGAAGCCTTGCCAACTTCTTGTGTTCTCCTCGCCATTCCTATAGAATAAAGATAAATTTATAGTCAATCCATAAGCCTCATAGGCCACTATACCCAACATCTCACTTTCATTAGTTACCAATTTCAAACTAAATTTAATTGATGATCACATTCATTTGTATTAATGAATGTACAATATGAATGTACTACCTACATAACAAGATTAGGAGAGAATTATAGTATAAGGAGGATTGGTGTAGGGTTTAATAACCACCATTACTTCATTCATTAGAATTTCAGTAATGCATTACTTAAAGTATGACATGAAGAATCCACTTCAATATTATCCATAAAATCATTCCACTAATTTTAACCCTTTAAAGAGATACTCACATGATGTCCACATATCTAACAAAATTTAAGCATTTTAGTTCTAAAACTTCTTGCCTATTCATATATGGACATGAAAACACAATTGTCCACCCCACTTGATGATGGGAATTTTCTAACTTTTTTCATAATAATTATTATTCCTCCAATCTATATCGAAGAAATGTCCAACATGGTCTTCCCTATGTCATGCTTTGATGGGTCTTCCATTTTTTTATGCAGCATTATAATTTTTTTCATTGAAAGAACAAACCTAGTTTACATATGCATTATTACTATGTGACAATCCTTGTATATTCAACTCTCTTAGTATAAACTATAAGAACTATATGTAATCAAATACCACTCACACATATGCATCACGAGGTGATAAATATATAAGTAATAAAAATCCATACATAGCGAAAGTTTATGAAACAAAGTAGCATGTATTCATGAAAAATCATGAAGAGTTCATATATTATGGACTAGTTTAGTCCCAAATGCTCAGTTTAGCCACAACTTGTATTAAAGTGAGATTATTTCATTTATGCCCCATTATCCAAGGAAAACATGTCTTCTTCCTTTGTATAGATAGGTGTTGACCTAGGAGGCATTTTCCAATGAGATGGATTCCTCTTATCCTTCTCTTGCTTCAATCGCTTTATAGCCATAGCTAGTGTTTCTGTATCAGAAATTTATGTTTCTTCAATTTGTGGCCTCTTCTTAACTCTAATCATGGGCGCATCTGCAATCTTTGTCTTCTTGGCCCGTTTCCACATTTGTCTTATTAACATATCTTCCCACATCTCTAACACCAAGAAATAACATTTCTAAATTAGGTGTAAAATCTTGGCTACAATGATTAAGACTTCACACTAGACTTACAAATTCACTATTTAAAGGTTTTAAACATCATGCATATTTTATATACTTACAAATAAATATGACATAAATACATCCTATACAAGAAGATTGATATCATCTAGAATCTCATGAAAATATTATTACTAATATGATGAAATAGTGAGTACACCACCTACAATACTAGTTTTGAGTAGGTTTATTAGGTAAGAAATATGTATTTTTAGGGGATCATAAATAAAATCAGAAACCCCTTTACTTCTTGTTTGTTGAGTAGTGGTCCTTAGCAACACCTTTCATAATCCACATAAATGAGATAAGAAACCTTTACAATTATTACCTAGGGTTCAAAGTAGTTAGAAGTATTTGTACAAGGTGGGAATATTATATTGACCTTATTCATTAATTAAACATAGTGCAACTCCTATTTGAGACTAAATCCTAGGGTTACTAGGGAGGATCCGTTCTAAGCCCATTCACAATGAACTTCTATTATCCTTGTTTCCTTCCTTTTGATTAGTATAACCACCCTTGTCTCACGTAATGTTATATGTAGCATCTAAGTTTTATAATATTTATATCATAAAAAAAATCCTTATATGACATGATGCTCAAATTTCTTTGAATGTTCTATATTTTCATCAATGGTTCTTAGAATCCCTTGCCCATTATGGCCTTAGTGTGGCTACTAGCTATGGACCTCTTTCTAAATCAACCCTTTACCTATCCTTATTTGATTTAAAATATGTACCTTTTTCCCCTTGGAGTGTGAAAGACTCATAGTTTCTCATATTACTTATGCAAATATTAATCACAACAATGTTGAAAAAATCCTCAAAACAAGGAAATTTCAATGAAGCAAAGAATAAAATTTCCAATAAAAATCAACCAATGAAGTTTTTAAATATGACAATAAAAATTTCAACAGTGGCCACCATGAAACAATTTCAAAATTCAAACCATAAGTCAAATTGAAATAGTCCTTTAGGAAAAAGGACAATTTTGAAGTCCAATAGGTCAGATAACTTTAACCATTTCAACAGTTGAATAAATAATTAAATAATTGAATAAATAAGTAAAGAAAATCAAAATAACGAAATCATAAAAGAACTTCATCAATTGCATAAGTTTCCACAGTAAAGTCTCTCGGTGACTTCAATCAAGTCACCCATGTGGGAAAGAAAAATTGGTGATATTTTTCCTATTTAATGACTATATTTCCTTTACCTTAGTTTGTATGAGAATTCACAATTGGGTGTATATCAAGGGGTGTCTTGACGGTTTAAATTTGACCAACTATGAGCACACATTGCTTCAACTTGTAATATTGGTTTTCGAACTCCTAAGGATTCCACCTCCCTAATTGGTTCCCTTAAAGTTACCCATAATGTTGTTTTATGTTCAAGAGTTGAATTTCTAATGATAATCTATCAGAAAATTGTAAGATACAACTCGCATCCATACGATAACAAACTTACCTATTGTGAAACCCAATAAATTCCCAGAGTTCCCAGAGTTAGAACCTAGGCTTTGATACCAAAATGTAATGCCCACATTTTAAACTAGGGTGAGAACGCTACTATTTTTTTTTTTTTATAAACGTTATTGTAAAATGCCAATCTTAATACACATACAAGTACATAGTTCATGAATTGCGCATTTAGGTAACATTTCTTGTGCAACATCATCTTTGTCATAATGCTCGAGAGTAGGGTAAGGAAATGAAAACATTTCCCGTTGTCTCCAACACATAGGGTCTACTAGACTCTTAGCTACCAACTCAAAGTTGATACTCACTCTCTCATGAAGGTTAATATCTTTGAAAGACTACCTCATCATGGATTCTCACATGAGGAAAACATATAAATATCATCTTCTTGATTTACTATTAATCCTGAGGATCAATTGATGGGACCCTATTTAACTTGATGGCCCTACCCGCCCCCTTTTTTTTGTCATCCTGACGATATTGTTGGAACACACATAGAACAATTTCACCACGAAACTTTAATATGTGAATAATTAAAATATTTATAATCTCCATAATAATTACTAACCTCTCATTGTAATTTGTTTTATGATCATCCTCAAATATTTAACTATTATTAATTTAATTATTGAAAACAAATAAATTAATGTATAATACATGAATATTTACCTTTTAAAGAATGACTTTTAAAGATATAAATTTAAGGATTAATTAATAGGAATAAATTGATTTTAAATTTCTTAACATTTACATATAATTTATTTCCCTTAAAAGAAAAAGGAAAGAAGAAACGAATAAAGAGAGGTTTAACTCTCTCTCTTAAAGAATCCCTATTAAATACTAATATGTATCTTTGTTTAAAATCTTATTTAATTTAAGAGATTCTCTTTAAGGGAATATGGGAACATTTTCCCCTCTTTTAAGGAAGAAGAATTTTATGCAAGGTATCTCCACGATGGAATTAATGTCCCTACAATAAGCTCCTTGTATTCTTGCTAGTATTTACGCTAATGGATGAGGAAGCGTTGAAAATAACTTTCATCTTTCGATAATTTCTTTTTTAAAGATTGTACAACCATGCAAATGGCTCTTTACGATGTTGTATTCATTTTATTATATTGGCCATGTTTGTCTTATTATCAACAAATGAATCAAGCTAATAGACTATTCCTTCATACTTGCTCAAGATAATACCATTATTGATTATCTATCGATCAAATAAGGCTTACTATTACAAAGTTTATAATAGTATTCAGATATTCATACACAATGTTATTTCCTACGTACTTCCCACACTCGGTCACAAAATTAGCATTATACTATTCACAATAATATTACAAAGATTACATGACCTACTAGGATCATCTCTATGGAAATATTTCAATGCTAGGTGTTGAATTGTAGGTCTGGCTTTTATCAATTCACTTAAGTCTATATGTTGCTTTTGTTGGTCTTAGACACTGCCCATAGTGCCTGTCAACCTCATAGAGATGGACCAATGTTATTTACCGTCATAAAATACTTATGGAGATTCGCAAAGTGAGTTGATGTGGTTTTACCCTTACAATGTTTTATCTAGCGTTCCTTCGTCTGCACTGTGTCGGACTTCAACTACTTGAAGAAGATCTACCATTCACTAGGGTCATCAATGTTCCTCATAGCCCGTGAATCAAATCCCAAAGTTCATGCGCCATGACTCTGAGATAGGAAGCATAAGATCTGACTGAAACACTCTCATGACCTCTCCCTCTCACGTGCTAAAAACTATTACTTACTCAACTAAATTTATTTAAATATCCCTCAGCATGCTATTAAACTTTGTCATTCTCCTTCATCTATTACTACGTTGCACAGAGACTTGACTACTCGTCAAAATGTTAGCGAGTGAAGAGGTTCCCCCTTACTGACAGAGGATTATCTTATATCCATATTTTGATGGAAGAGGGATATATGAAAGGTTTACAGGAGAGCTGACCCTCAGGAGAATAGACCATGATTGAGAGCAGTTTTTAATTTTTTATTTTTTTATTTTTATATCTTCTTTGAATCTTTTATTTAATTTTCTTCTACCAACCAAAGTTGAGTCCAAAAACTGCAGGCTATTCCTTAGCATATTATGGTTACACAGAGCTCGTGAAGATGGAGGAAAGGTAGGGCGTAGGGTGGTGAAAGAATCTACCTATTGCTTCCTTCGTAAAAACATCGACATGGATGGTAGTGTCAATTGGTGTATGAAGAGAATGGGAATAAAGATCAAATGCTTTTAAACTTATGAATAGGTTTAGTCATTATTTTTGCTTTCTTCTAGGAAGAACATTATTTCTCCCTTATTTTACACTATTGCAGAGTGCACAAGAAATGAAATAGATACTACACATTATTCCTTTGGAATTAAGCGCTAAGTGGACAAGAAACTATATAAAAGGCACATATAGTTCCGCTCTATGGTTTGAGTGGTTAAACTATGGCTGGTAATAAGAGGTGCTATAGATTTTTATTTTATTTTATTTTATTTTGTTTCTTTTCTTGTTTTCTTCCAAGATTCAACTCCTGTAGCTATTGAAATGAAAATACTACATGGATATAAAAATGATTGAAGGATACTTTCATTCTCGACTTCTCTCTAATCTTACTATTTTAAGAAATGGATACTATTTATCTAACTTTGTGCCACGCGTATCAGAGGGCTATCTTTTTAGTACAAGAAATGCAATTTTATAGATGAAAAAAAACATTTTTTTTAAAACAAAATTACACTTGGAATTATTCTGAAACAATTTACTGACTGTATTCTTATGACATGAGATTTCCATAATTTATTGATCGTATTTTTTATTTCATTAGAATTCTCTTGGCATATTATATGTAGATTTTACAAGGATTATATTGTATTTCTCAATGCTATAAATGTAAAAGCTTTCCCTTTTATTTTATTTCTAAAGCAGAATAAAAACCAAATATACATTTCTTTCTTTTATGCAACAACGGAAATCTCCCCTCCTTCATTTGCAATCACAATATTAAAGTTGTATAACATGATACAAATTTGATATGGTTTTCTTTTTTTTTTATTGAACAATAAAACACTCAAAGGTAAATATTGTACCTATGTTCACATATTTCCTTCTCTTGAATTTTCCCAAGGGGTGGAATGTTATACTAAGATTACCATTTGAATAAAAATAGGAGGAATAAGAGTACCAAATATTAATTATACAACATTTCATACACAACTTTTACTTTACATATTCAAAAGTTCATCAAGAAACTTTTATGACAACTACAACATTTTCATCTAATCTACAAAGGCACAACTAATATGATTTCTTCAAAATCTGCATGTATCCCAAATCTTCCAACCTACACAAGGAACACAATACTTTTCCATAGCCAAGGTAGTGCTCACCTCCCATCCTCTGGTTGGAAAACCAACCACCCCCGAGCTAGGAGGCAACCGAGGGAACCGGGTACAAACAAAACCAAGCAAAACATTATTCTACACACACAAGATTATTTTCACACCCAACCAAGGGATTTTTTTTTCACATAACTTTAGGATTCCATTAAGAATCCAAAGTAGGGGATAGAGAGTGGACTACACACTCCATATGGGGACTCATAGTAATAGCAACACGAATAAGTCAATATCATACTCCCATCATTACACATGCAACCCTTCTTTAATAACTTCTCTTTCTCCAAAACCCATGCCACCAAATCAATTCTACCATTTCACAATTACATATAAGTACTCATACCTTTTTTGAGCCTCTCCTCTCAAGGAGGGATTAAACTTCCCCATGGAGGTTCCTACTCCATACCATCCCCAACAAGGGATGCTCTTCCCAACTTGGGTGAGCCTATCCCTACACAACCCTTTTTCCCATAACACATAATACATCAAAAACACAAGAAGATATGCTCCAAGAGAAATTTGAAATAAACATACAAATCAAACACAATAGATAAAGTTTCAAGCACATCTTTTCACCTACACATATAATATTTCAAATACAAACATGAAGAAGTATAAAACAAAAGTGGTGAATCTACCTTAAAACCAAGCTTAGGGAAGGATGAGTTGAGGATCCACACAACTCCTCTCCTTCCAAGTTTTTTTTTTTCTCTTCAAACTCCTCCAGCCCCAAAATTCAACCAAAATCAAGAATCCAAAAAGAATCCCCTAACCCTTGTTTTGAGTTTGTTTTATAGAAACTCAAGTTTTAATTCCTTTGAATAGAGAGCTGACATTTGTCAACCTTCCATTCACCCTCCCAGGCACACTCACCCATGTGTTCTCACACATGTGTGAGGACTTGGGAGACTTCCAAGACAACATGGAGAAGTGGGATTGGAAAGGGACTAGTCCCCATCCCACTTCCCAAACATTATTTTCGTCAAACCTCTTTAAGGCCTCAAAAGGAGTGCCCTATCTTGAGACTGACCCATGATTTTAAGCTAAAAAGGTACCTAACCCATAGGTACCTGCCCTAGGGACCTTAAACCCATAAAAACACTTTAAAAATATCACTTTTCAATCCCCAAAAAGTTCCTAAAAGTTCAAATCCGAGTTTTTCCACTTGGATAGACAACTCACCTCCTAGATGGAATGACGTGGCAATAAAAACCAAATTAAAAAAATTCACAAATAACATCAATAATTACATTATGGAACTATAGTCCCTTCATATGGACTTTAGCTCAGTTTCACTGGTTAATGTACATAGGTTTCCCAAGAGTTGCCTCCAATTTCCATTGGCCATGGAAAATGTACCTGCACACTGAATACACACGTTAATCCATCCAAGTAAATCATACTCATATAATAATCAATTGCATTCACACAAGTTTCATAATTTGTATAGCATAAAGATCCTATAACATAATTGAAAAATCATTGGCCACCTATCTTATACCATTTTAACCATAATTTTAATACTCATCCAATTGCAACATGATTGGTTCCCACCACTTGTTTCATTCATTCATCATTAATTTTCCAATTCAAATTAAACAAACTCAATAACCAGCATAAAATCATCATAGTCAGATTACTAAGCATGTAGCAAATCAAAATGAAATCATCATATGAACTTAAACATTTAAATATCTTGTCATAAATGGTATCAATATCATAGACAATAACCAAACACAAAATAGTCCAAGTACTAGATGTAGCATAGGGGTGGGCCTCACATGAACAAAATGGTGAATGAAAAAAATGCAATGATACAACTCACCAAACCCTTGTTGTAAAGTCTACAAACATGTGTGCAAAGGATGTAATAGATATGGATCTTGAACCAAAGGAATGATATTGAATTGCTTGCTTGAATCAAAACCCTACATCACAAATGTTAGCACAACAACACACATGATGCAAGAAAACTCTTTGATAGGATTCTTGAATCTTGATGAATTGCTCTTGAATGCCTAGATCCTTAGATTGCTTGATAACTTGTTAGGGTCAAAAATAAGGGAAGGAACATTGTATTTATACTTATTCTTAATATCCCATTATTACATCACACCATGTTGAAATATGAATTCATTAAATAAAGGAGGATAAATCCCATGAAATTTTGAAATTACATCCCAAAAATGACTCAAGGAGGACTAAGATGCCCTAGGTGGCGTCTTAGTCCCAAGTCATAAAAACTTGGGGCGCATACAGGAAAAAGGGGCCCAATCAGAATATCTTAAAATTAGTGTCTAGAGAGTCTTGGGGAACAAAGATGCCCTAGGTGGCATTTTAGTCCCAACCCAAAAATTAGGTACACAAAATAGGACCAATTAAGTAATAAAGAGGCATAAATAAAGAAAGAAAAGCCCAAAAAAGTGTGAAAATGCAAGGGCATGCATTTTACTACACTACATTTAGCCCCCACTTTAGTCAGAGGGTGAACTTGCTTCAAACTCACACTAAAGTAGCCAACCACATAATGAAGAGAGGCTCAAATGTACTAATGCTAGCAAGATAGGATGAAAATAATCAAGAGGGTGGTCAAGCCCCTAGGATCAAGATCCTATGGAAAACAAACATAGGCACAAAAGAACATGCTTGTGGATGATATATCAAGCCATAACTAGATCAAAACTATATACAATCAAAGACAGGAAAAAGGGAAAAGAACAAGGAAAAAGGGAAAAATGCAATGGATCAAGCTTCGACTAGTCCAATGCGGTGGATCGGGTCTAGGATGAAAGGGGTTTACAAATGGAAGGTATTGTCCACTATGAAAATGAAATGCACACTCACAAGGGCTAGTGGGAACTAGTTTTCCACTAGGTGCGCCTTAGGAATTCCATATCAATGTCATACCCCCATGATGATGATAACGACAAAAGAAAAACGCACACTCATAAGGGCTAGTGAAGCTAGTTATTCAATAGGTGAGCCCCAAGAGACCATATCAAAGCCATACCTCCATGACATTGATAAGGTACGAAAATGCATGCTCATAAGGGCTAGTAAAGCTAGTTGTTCACTAGGTGAGCCCAAGGGGACCATATCAATGTTATACCTCCATGACTTTAATAAGGTACAAAAATGCAACAAGAAAGAGAAATTTTCAAGGGGATTTTTCTTAGTTAATGTGAGGCTTTACTCTTAGGGTACACCATTCCTAATGTATCCATGAGAGGACCAACAAAAGGATAAAAGATTCACAACTTAGGGAATGCAGTGTGTCGCACCACCACTAAGAGTAATATAATATGCTAAGATAGGTCACACTCTTGAAGGACATTACTCTGATTCTAGGAAAAAAATAACATGAAATAAGAAAATCGCATCAAGGAACATGAAAAAGGAAAAATGCAATCAAAATAATGCCAATGTATGCCCCCACTTTAAAGAAATTTCTAACACCATCTTGTGAGAAATTACTTTAAAGTACAAAATGAAAATGCAAATAAGAAGGAAGAAATGAGAGCCAAATTGGAAAGTCCTATGCCAAGTCATTTGTTTCTGAGTAAAGTTACATCATGCAAACGAAAAGGAAAAGGGAGGGGTTTCCCCCAAAAACACTAAACACATAATGAATCTATGGATTTGGGGTCAATATGTTCTTTTCTGTAATTTTTTTAAAGATATTGGAACTATCATCATTCCCCAAATACACATAGAACTTGTAGTACCCCTCCATTTATGCTTATGTTTTATGCTGTTATGTTTTCACACTGTTAGACTATGATACTTTGTTTGGATATTTTGATCGCTGGTTTTGAGCGATAGTGGATTTATTCTGTGACATGATGATACATTGTATGGTGATTACTGATTTCAGACATGCTTTGATATAGCATAGATGTTTTACTTTAGATGAATATTGCTATGTATAAGTTTTGATGGACTAACTGCTTTTAATTTGTCAGTCTGATGTGACGTGTATTGGTGTGGAGAACGAAATCGCATCACTCGCTTACGAGTGCCCTGTGATATCCATGATTTTCTCCACACGGTGTGTCTATTCAATGGTTTATATATATGTATATGTATGTTATTTGCTTGGTTGCAGGATTGTAGGTACATGACACCGACTCCACCTAGGTACTCAGGTCTGAGCGTGACAAGACTCAACGGATATGTTGATTGGGAGATAGTAGTTTGGTTCACCCTAGTTTAGTCTATAACCTTGTCACTGTACATTGTCAGTTTTAGTTTGTGTCGTGGTTGTCTTGTCATTTTCTGTTTGGATAAATTGTTGAAAGGTAAATTTGGTTAATTTTAATGTTAGTTTATTGTGCTTTAAATTATTGTTATTTAAATTAATTTTTAAATGTTGAAGAAATTAGTTGCATGTTATTTAATTAATTAATTAGCTTATTTGGTTAAATGGTTTCATCTTAAAAGATTAAACTTATTTAATTAAATAAATAAATAAATTAAATTAAATTATTTAAGTGTGTGAATAGCTTTTTTTGAAATTAAATTAATTTGTGGAAATGGCAATTTTTATTAACAAACAAATCTTGCATTAGAAAATTGTAAATTTTATAATAAATTAAATTAATTAATTAAAAGCCATGCAATTTGAAATAGGCAAGATTGCCGAGAAGTGGTGGAGAAGATATTTTGCAACCACTTCTCGACATGTGTGCCAGTGCATTAATTGATTAGTGTTGAGGAAATTTGTTTATGGAGGATAATTTGGATCTGGGAATACACAGAGGATACAATTTTTCTTCACGGGAAAATATATTGGTGCTCTATAAAAAAATTATCTATATTTTTCTTTTTGGAATTTTGTTGCAAAATTGTGGAATATCTCTGGTTGCAATTTGCGTTTTGTTCTCGATAAAAGTTTTGGAAGGCTACAGGCAACAACAGAGGATTTCATCTCCAGATTGTTTTCAAAAGCTTTGGGAAATCAGGTATTTTTCTTGTAGTTTCAATTTGTTATTATTGAAAAGAAATTCTGTGAAAGAAAATATCATTTAATTGGAATCCCTTTACTTTTCGAGAAAATTGTTTACTATATCATTCTTTTGTGAGGAATTGTTGGTATCAGATAATCTCTGTAGCTTTCTCTTTGAAAAAAAAGAAAAAATTGAAACCTCTGTGTTAATTTAGGATTTGAATGAAATTATACTGTGCATGTTTCTTTAAAAACCCTGAAGAAATTTGATAATTTCCCCTAAAATCCCCACTGTAACCTGTAGAAATTTCTTGTTTCTTCATTAGAAACCTCTTGAAATATATATATTATCATATATATATATAATTATAAATTGAATTGTGAAAGGATCTTGTTATTTATAATAAAATTTGAGTTCATACGCCGTACAGGGGAAATTTATTATTGAAATATTCTTTTAAAAAAATGAAAATCACGTATTTTAATTGTGCTCACCGTATGACAAATTTTAAAAAAAAAAATATTAAAAAAATACAGAGTTTTGGGGGAGGGCCGAAACCCTCACCATACCCCACGGGGGCGAGTACAAACTCCATGGCTGTGCACATAGCAACCGTCGGCTGCTGGGCACAACCATGGCAATGGTCGCGCCCTCTCCCCACAGGGAGCCGCGGCTCGGCTGCGGGCTCCGCGGCTGGGCTACGGGTCCATAAAAGTTTTAATAATTTTTTTTTTAAATGAAATATATAAATTGCGATTTGATTTTAATGTGTTTTATTAATAAAATTCGTATTTCATACATTGATTTATTTATAATATATTTTATAATTATATATATATGTGATTATATATATATATATATATTTAAATAAATATTAAATTATATTGTTATAAAGTGCATACATTTAAATGTATTAAATGATGTTAAATAGCATATGAAACTTATGATTAGATAGTTTTTAATGAAACGATTTATGTAGGAAAAAGAAAATTTCATTATTAAACATGATTTGGAAATTGTGTTAAATGTAGAATTGATTATTATATTTTATGAAGGATAAAGATTATGTATTAGATGATTGATTAATTTCATACTTCTTATACTCCAAATTATTGTCTGAATGGATTTAGTATATCCAAATAATAGACGTGAATTTGCTTTAAATGGCTTTAATTTTGAATTGGGCAAATGGGGATTATTTTTTTTATGTGATTTCAAGTCTTCCAGTTGCAGTCTCTTTAAGGGAGTAAATTTTACTATGGTTTCGTATGTTTGAACAAACTAGGGTAGTGCACTGGATTTTTGTGAATGAAATTGTGATATTCGTTGTGGTATTTCTGGTATTATGTGTTGATCTCTTTGTGCACTTTGTAAACCGTAGTCAGGAAAACTTAGTATATCCTTGTTATGTTTAGGGGAGTGGCTTTTTGTAAGGGCCAACACACAAAGTGGTGTCAGGGTAACTTACAAAGAGTTAGTAAGTCAATGAAAATTAAATGAAACAATAGTTAGATTAAAACTCTTAATAAGATGATTATGCATCGCTTATGACTCTTGAGCTACTTCAGTCTTGAGTATAAGATGATAAGGCCTGGAATGGTAAATCGGTGTCTTGTTTCTTCAAGAGACATTTGATTCCTCAATAGCTTGCAATGGGGTCAGGTTTCGTAAGAGGTTACCAGGGTAACCTCTTGTTGGGGGCCGAAACTTAGGAAGAAACACTAGGGTAACCTTTGCAATATTGTGATGACACTCCACCTAAAATAACAGTGAACCTTGTGTATGTAGTACATTCAATTATCTAAAATTTGGAAGCAATATAACCATCAGTTAGTGTGTACTAGTTTCTAGGGTTAGTAGATTATGTCTAGGTAACCATATTACTATCTCCTAGCACATGGGGTGGACCTACGGGTACCACATGGTTGGGTGGAACGTGCACCTCACTCTGTTGGGTCCCCAGTTTATGATCATGGCATCAAGAGCTTCATGGATGAAGAGCTCGCACTTGCAAACTTATGTGTACTATATCATTGTAAATTGTAAATCTTGTGTTTGAAAGCATCCCTCAATTGTATATGAGGTAAACAATGTAAATGTAATTGTAATTATTATTTGAACTGTCTTATCAGATGGATGAGTATTGTATATTTTATCAAATGCAATGTAAGAAATATATATGTACTTTATGTTATCTTGAATGGTATTTCAAAGGTTATGTAATGTATATCCTTAATTTTTATGTTAATTAATTATATGTGCAATGCGAAATACTAAAGTCGTCTATGGAAACTCCAAGTAGTGTATCGTCTCGTAACTTAATGAATGTATGCAACTAATTAACTTAATAATTATACTTTAAAAAAAAAATTATTACACCTTTATACACTATTGCAACATTCCTTAGGTTATTATGACAGGGCATTATAGATTGGTATCAGAGCCAAGGTTAGAAACACTGGACGCTCTGGGTAATCGCGTGCCCATTAGGTTGACCTAGTACGTAGTTTCACAAACTGTTAGCCTTGGTTGAATAGTATCTAAGACTCGTTATTGTTATGTGTAGGAACATGCGTAGGTGAGGATGAAGAGGTCGTGGTAGAGGTTGAGGTGGAGGCCAACGGCCAATCCCTCAGGTTACTCCCCCTCTAAGCCCTCATCACAGTGATCAGGCAAAACAGTTGGATCAAAGGAATGAGGGACAAAATCCTGAACAGTCAGGAGTAGGGGGTTCTCAGATACATCCATTATTAGAGGAGGTCCTAGCTCTTCTTGGACCTAGACAGGATGTAGAGCAGGAGGTTGTCAGAGAGAGAGATAGATATCCTAGGAGAGTAGATGACTCAGCACATCAGGATGCTATTACAACAGGACACATGAGGGATTTACTGAGGGAACTCCCTCCTACCTTTGATGGTACAGGAGGTGGATTAGAGGCTAAGACCTGGCTACTAGATTTGGGTAGATGCTTCGCCATGCACCCTTACGGTAGCAATACCCGTGCCAGATGCGCTATTATGCATTTGAGTGGTTTCACCTCTACTTGGTGGTGCCTGGAGGAGAAGAAGCTCCATTTGGATATCAGTTCAGTGTCTTGGGAGATGTTTCTCAAGAGGTTTAGAGAACGGTTCCTATCAGAACACTAGAGGTAGCGACGGGCTGATGAGTTCCATGATCTACGTCAGATGGCTCTTTCTGTAGAGCAATACGAACGTAGGTTCTATGAACTCAAGCAGTATGCTGGTATTGGCGATGATGAGCCTATGCTAGTACAACACTTTATCAGGGGTTTAAATGTCTGCATCAGTGGTGGTGTCTAAGTCTTTGAGCCAAAGACTATGGAAGTTGCAGTGGAGAAGGCTCGCATAGTGGAGGAGAACCTTGTTATGGCATTAGGTGGGAACACAGGGTGCAAATTGGTAGTGCTTCTATAGTAGGTTTTAGTCCATGGGGTGGACATGCACAGATAGGAGGTTCCTCTAGGAACCAACAGACACCCACAAAGGGTGGGCAGCAACAACAACAATGAACACCTCAAAAGAACAATAACCCACAACCACAATAGGGTAATAGTGCTCAAACAGGAAAGGGTCATAACTAGTGGCGCAACAAGCGCAATTGGTAGGATTAGCCTACGTAGAGTGCTCAGTCTACTGTCAGTAGGGGTAGTTTCCAGCAATCCAATGCACCTTCAGGTGGCAGAGGATTCGGTAGAGGCACAGGCATAGGTTGTTACTCATGTGGGCAGAAAGGACACATAGCTAGGCAGTGTTCGATGAGAGGTTCTACTGGTTTTGGGCCTCGACCTATAGTTTCTAAGCCTACAGTGGGTGATGCAGGATGATCACATACAATATATGCTGCAGTTAATGACCGCCAAGCCGATCACCAAAACATAGTGGTCAAAACTTTAGGTAAGTTACATGGTGTTAGTGTTTCCATCCTTTTTGATTTCGGAGCCACTGACTCCTTTATTTCATCGACCATTGTAGACCGTTGTGGTCTTGTGGTGGTAAAACAAGGTGGTAAGTGTCAGGTTGAATTTGCCTCTGGGGTGAAAGTAGCAGTAGAAAACTTAGTACATAATTGTGAACTTAAAATTGGTACGTTAACTACCTTAGTAGATTTATATGTTACACCTTTAGGATCGTACGATATAGTTTTAGGTATGGATTGGTTAGCATTTTATCATGTTGTAATTGACTGTCGAATTAAGACAGTTAGTTGCATTAATGATTTAGGTTCGAAAGTGGAAATTAAAGGTGTTCAAAGACCTATCTCTTTGCGGATGATATCTGCTATGCAATTAAAGAGATGTCTTCGTCAGAGATGTCAACTGTTTGCAACAATAGTTACTGATTTGGAAGAGGGTGAGAGTCGAGAGGTATCTCTTGATGATCATCCTATTCTTAGGGAATTCACAGATGTGTTTCCCGATGACATACCTGGAATGCCACCGAAGAGGGATACTGACTTTAGAGTTGACCTGGTCCCTGAAGCTGAGCCTATTTCTAGAGCTCCATATAGAATGACGACTCAGGAGTTAGAGGAACTTCATATCCAGTTAGAGGAACTATTAGAAAAGGGATTCATTCATCCTAGTGTTTCCCCTTGGGGAGCACCTGTCATCTTCGTAAAGAAGAAGGATAGATCTCTTAGGCTGTGTATTGACTATCGTCAATTGAACAAGGTTACAATTAAGAATCGTTATCCTTTGCCTAGAATCGATGATCTTTTCGATCAAATTAAGGGAGCTAATGTGTTCTCTAAAATTGATTTGAAATTTGGCTATCATCAATTGCGAGTAGCTGAAGCATACATTCATAAAACTGCTTTTCAAACTCGTTATGGGCACTACGAATTCACAGTAGTACCATTTGGGTTAACGAACACACCATCAGTATTCATGAGTCTAATGAATGGTGTTTTTCATACATACCTTGATCGCTTTGTCTTGGTATTTCTCGATGATATTTTAGTTTATTCGAGAAATATGAAGGAACATGAAGAACACTTGAGACAGGTATTGCAATGTTTAAGGGAAAATCAATTGTATGCAAACCTGAAGAAGTGTGATTTCTTTCAAACCGAGATCAAATATCTTGGACATGTGATATCTGGAAAAGGTATTGTTGTGATCCAAGCTATTGTAGATTGGCCCGCACCTACTAATGTAGGTGAAGTTCATAGTTTTATGGGTCTAGCTGGTTACTATAGGCAATTTGTAGAAGGATTTTCTAGAATCGGTCATCCTATTACTTCTCTTCAAAGGAAAGGAAAGAAGTTTGTGTGAACAAAACAGTGTCAGTTGGCTTTTTAGACTCTTAAAGAAAAGTTAACTAATGCACCTATACTGATTGTTCCTGATCCTACCAAGGATTTTGTAGTATGCACAGATGCATCCTTAGAGGGTTTGGGAGCATTTTTGATGCAAGATGGGCATGTGATTGCTTATGAGTCTCGCAAACTCAAATATCACGAATTAAACTATCCTACTCATGATCTAGAACTAGCTGCAGTTGTGCATGCATTAGTTCGGTGGAGACATTTCTTATTAGGTCATCATTTCAAACTTCACACTGATCACTGTAGCTTGCAATACATTTTCACGCAACCTAACTTGAATGCTAGGCAGAGACGGTGGATGGAGTTCTTGTGTGAGTACAATTTTGAAGTGAGATATGTTCAAGGAAAAGAGAATATAGTGGCTGATGCTCTTAGTCGACATCGACATGAGATCTCCACTACTACTCTTGAAGTAGATTTGAGAGGTCAAATATTAGCTGCACTTCCTAATGATAGATTATATCAAGAAGTGAGGTCAGACATTGAATCTGGTAGACCTTTAGAAGGTCGATTTGCAGGGTATGTCCTAGAATCATATGGTATATTATGGCATTTAGGTCGTATTTATGTACCTCATTTCGAAGGTCTTCATAAATTAATTATGACTGAAGCTCATTGAGCTCCGTATTCAGCTCATCCAGGAGTTAAGAAAATGCGTGTCGATCTTCAGCAATTGTATTTTTGGCTTGGTATGAAACGTGATATTGTTGATTATGTATCGAGATGTCTTGAATGTCAGTGAGTTAAAGCTGAGCATCAACATCCTGCTAGATTATTGCAGCCACATTTCATTCCCAAATGGAAATGGGATATTATATCCGTTGAATTTATTGTAGGGTTACCTACGTTATCACGTCGACATGATGCCATTATGGTAACTATTGACCGATTGACTAAGGTAGCTCGTTTCTCACCAGTACGATCATCATACAATGCTTCATCTGTAGCTAGGATATTTATGGAGGACATAGTTAGATTGCATGGGATTCCTCATAGGATTATATCAGATAGAGATCCTGTATTTACTTCAGCCCTATGGACTTCATTACAACATGCTCTAGGTACACAGTTGAACTTTAGTTCAGCGTATCATCCTCAAACTAATGGAAAAATGGAAAGAGTTAACCAAATATTAGAGGATATGCTTAGAATGTACGTAATGGATCAACATCTCATTGGGAAGATTACTTGTACTTAGTAGAATTCGCTTACAATAACAAATATCAGAGTTCCATAGGTATGCCACCATTTCAGGCATTATACGGTCGTCCTTGTCAAACTCCACTAAGTTGGGATTGACTAGAGGATAGAGTGTTACTTGGACCTGAGATGATTCGAGACATGGAGCAACAGGTTGACCGTATTAGAGAACATTTGATAGCAGCTCAGGATAGGCAAAAGAAATATGCCGATGTGCATAGGATAGACAGACAGTTTGCTGTTGGTGATGGAGTGTTTCTTCGAGTGCGACCGCGAAAGAGTCCAATCCGTTATGGAAAGGGCTCTAAGCTTGCACCTCGTTTCATTGGGCCATTTGAGATCTTAGAGAGAATTGGTCTCATGGCATATCGACTCGCCTTACCACCCAGTTTGTCTCGTATTCATGATGTTTTTCATGTATCAGTTCTTAGACCATATCATCCTGACATATCTCATGTACTTGATTGGAATGCATTACATGTAGAGGATGGGCAGCTAGCTTTGGAGCCTGTGGCCATTCTACAGCGCCGGACGCTCGGTCTCAGGGGTCGAGACGTTGATCAAGTGAGGGTCCAATGGGATCCTAGCCATGAGGCTTCTGCTACTTGGGAACATGCGACACGTATGAGGCAACTTTATCCCTATCTGTTCGCAGGCTTTCAGGAGTAAGCTTGATCCTAGGGGGGAGGATGTAGTACCCCTCCATTTATGCTTATGTTTTCTACTGTTATGTTTTCACACTGTTAGACTGTGATACTTTGTTTGGATATTTTGATCGCTAGTTTTGAGCGATAGTGGATTTATTCTGTGACATGATGATACATTGTATGGTGATTACTGATTTCAGACATGCTTTGATATGGCGTAGATGTTTTACTTTAGATGAATATTGCTATGTATAAGTTTTGATGGACTAACTACTTTTAATTTGTCAGTTTGATGTGACGTGTATTGGTGTGGAGAACAGAATCGCATCACTCGCTTGTGAGTGCCCTGTGATATCCATGATTTTCTCTGCACGGTGTGTCTGTTCAATAGTTTATATATATGTATATGTATGTTATTTGCTTGGTTGCAAGATTGTAGGTACATGACACCGACTCCACCTAGGTACTCAGGTCTGAGCGTGTCAAGACTCAACGGATATGTTGATTGGGAGATAGTAGTTTGGTTCACCCTAGTTTAGTCTATAACCCGGTCACTGTACATTGTCAGTTTTAGTTTGTGTCGTGGTTGTCTTGTCATTTTTTGTTTGGATAAATTGTTGAAAGGTAAATTTGGTTAATTTTAATGTTAGTTTATTGTGCTTTAAATTATTGTTATTTAAATTAATTTTTAAATGTTGAAGAAATTAGTTGCATGTTATTTAATTAATTAATTAGCTTATTTGGTTAAATGGTTTCATCTTAAAAGATTAAACTTATTTAATTAAATAAATAAATTAATTAAATTAAATTATTTAAGTGTGTGAATAGATTTTTTTGAAATTAAATTAATTTGTGGAAATGGCAATTTTTATTAACAAACAAATCTTGCATTAGAAAATTGTAAATTTTATAATAAATTAAATTAATTAATTAAAAGCCATGCAATTTGAAATAAGGAAGATTGCCGAGAAGTGGTGGAGAAGATATTTTGCAACCACTTCTCGACATGTGTGCCAGTGCATTAATTGATTAGTGTTGAGGAAATTTGTTTATGGAGGATAATTTGGATCTGGGAATACACAGAGGATACAATTTTTCTTCACGGGAAAATATATTGGTGCTCTATAAAAAAATTATCTGTATTTTTCTTTTTGGAATTTTGTTGCAAAATTGTGGAATATCTCTAGTTGCAATTTGGGTTCTGTTCTCGGGAAAAGTTTTGGAAGGCTACAGGCAACAACAGAGGATTTCATCTCCAGATTGTTTTCAAAAGCTTTGGGAAATCAGGTATTTTTCTTGTAGTTTCAATTTGTTATTATTGAAAAGAAATTATGTGAAAGAAAATATCATTTAATTGGAATCCCTGTACTTTTCGGGAAAATTGTTTACTGTATCATTCTTTTGTGAGGAATTGTTGTTATCAGATAATCTATGTAGCTTTCTCTTTAAAAAAAAAGAAAAAATTAAAACCTCTGCGGTAATTTAGGATTTGAATGAAATTATACTGTGCATGTTTCTTTAAAAACCCTAAAGAAATTTGATAATTTCCCCTAAAATCCCCACTGTAACCTGTAGAAATTTCTTGTTTCTTCATTAGAAACCTCTTGAAATATATATATATATATTATCATATATATATATATATAATTATAAATTGAATTGTGAAAGGATCTTGTTATTTATAATAAAATTTGAGTTCATACGTCGTACGGGCGAAATTTATTATTGAAATCTTCTTTAAAAACATAATGAAAATCGCGTATTTTAATTGTGCTCGCTGTACGGTGAATTTTTTAATTTTTTTTTTTTTAAAATACAGAGTTTTGGGGGAGGGCCTAAACCCTCCCCATACCCCAGGGGGCAAGCGCAGCCTCCATGGCTGCGCACAGTAGCCGTCGGCTGCTGGGCGCAGCCATGGCAATGGTCGCGCCCTCTCCCCACAGGAAGCCGCGGTTTGGCTGCGGGTCCATAAAATTTTTAATACTTTTTTTTTTAAATGAAATATATAAATTGTTATTTGATTTTAATGTGTTATTAATAAAATTCGTATTTCATATATTGATTTATTTATAATATATTTTATAGTTATATATATATATATATTTAAATAAATATTTAATTATACTGTTATAAAGTGCATACATTTAAATGTATTAAATGATGTTAAATAGCATATGAAACTTATCATTAGATAGTTTTTAATGAAATGATTTATGTAGGAAAAATAAAATTTCATTATTAAACATGATTTGGAAATTGTGTTAAATGTAGAATTGATTATTATATTTTATGAAGGATAAAGATTATGTATTAGATGATTGATTAATTTCATACTTCTTATACTCCAAATTATTGTCTGAATGGATTTAGTATATCCAAATAAAGACGTGAATTTTCTTTAAATGGCTTTAATTTTTAATTGGGCAAATGGGGATTTTTTTTTTATGTGATTTCAAGTCTTCCAGTTGCAGTCTCTTTAAGGGAGTAAATTTTACTATGGTTTCATATATTTGAACAAACTAGGGTAGTGCACTGGATTTTTGTGAACGGAATTGTGATATTTGTTGTGGTATTTATGGTATTATGTGTTGATCTCTTTATGCACTTTGTAAACCCTAGTCAGGAAAACATAGTATATCCTTGTTATGTTTAGGGGAGTGGCTTTTTGTAAGGGCCAACACACAAAGTGGTGTCAGGGTAACTTACAAAGAGTTAGTAAGTCAGTGAAAATTAAATGACACAATAGTTAGATTAAAACTCTTAATAAGATGATTATGCCTCGCTTATGACTCTTGAGCTACTTCAGTCTTGAGTATAAGATGAGAAGGCCTGGAATGGCAAATCGATGTCTTGTTTCTTCAAGAGACATTTGATTCCGCAATAGCTTGCAATGGGGTTGGGTTTCGTAAGAGGTTACTAGGGTAACCCATGTTGGGGGATGGAACCTAGGAAGAAACACCAGGGTAACCTTTGTAATATTGTGATGACACTCCACCTAAAATAACAATGAACCTTGTGTATGTAGTACATTCAATTGTCTAAAATTTGGAAGCAATGTAACCATCAATTAGTGTGTACTAGTTTCTAGGGTTAGTAGATTATGTCTAGGTAACCATATTACTATCTCCTAGCATGGGGGGTGGAACTACGGGTACCACATGGTTGGGTGGAACGTGTACCTCACTCCATTGGGTCCCCAGTTTATGATCATGGAATCGAGAGCTTCATGGATGGAGAGCTCACACTTGGAAAATTATGTGTACTATATCATTGTAAATTGTAAATCTTGTGTTTGAAAGCATCCCTCAATTGTATATGAGGTGAACAATGTAAATGTAATTGTAATTATTATTTGAACTATCTCATCAGATGGATGAGTATTGTATATTTTATCAAATGCAATGTAAGAAATTTGTATGTACTTTATGTTATCTTGAATGGTATTTCAAAGGTTATGTAATGTATATCTTTAATGTTTATGTTAATTAATTATATGTGCGAAATACTAAAGTCATCTATGGAAACTCAAAGTAGTGTATTGTCTTGTAACTTAATGAATGTATGCAACTAATTAACTTAATAATTATACTTTAAAAAAAAAATTATTACACCTTTATACACTATTGCAACATTCCTTAGGTTATTATGACGGGGCATTACAGAACTAGAAGAATGACACAAAGAGAGCAAAACCAAAGAAAAACCTTTTGGGTCAACATGGAAGAGACATAGGGTGTCTCGATGGATTGCATCATCGCCAAAAGGAAAATAAAAGAAAAAAGTAAAAATGAAAGGAAAAGAAAAGATAATGAAAAATATTTGGGTCAAATGAAGGAGACGTGAATGTCTCGATGGCTTGCATCATCCCCAAAAGGAAAAACAGAAGAAATGAAAATGAAAGGAAAAGATGAAAGATCAAATGAAAAGGCAAAACTATACAAAATATAGAAGAACGAAGGTAAAAATAAAGAAATGTACATAGAGAGAAAAACATCAAACATAACATCATGGGGGATCACATTACACACATGCAAGAAAAAGAGAAAAGAAAATGAAAAGAAAAGAAAAAGAAGGAGAAAAGATAAAAGACTAGTAAAGAAAATGTGAGTCAACCATCTAGTGGGTCATCCAAATTCTAGT
The DNA here is from genome assembly GCA_007258455.2 of Sequoia sempervirens. Taxonomy (NCBI): domain Eukaryota; kingdom Viridiplantae; phylum Streptophyta; class Pinopsida; order Cupressales; family Cupressaceae; genus Sequoia; species Sequoia sempervirens. Next base: position 249,262,732 of record VDFB02000008.1, read on the forward strand.
CTTGTTCAGTATATATAGAATGTAGATCACTAGCAAGAGGGACAACATCAAGTGTTGTACTAACACTAGTACAAAAACAACAATATATGACTAAATAAACTACTAAAAATTGCATATAAATGACTAATTTTGGTCATGTGACCATTAGTAGTTTATTGCCGGTCATTATAATGCGACCAAATTTATGACTAAACTATTTTAGTCATTTATCTAGTCATTGATTTGGTCATTGATTTAGTCATTGATTTATTCATTAATTTAGTCATTGATTGTTGTTAATTGGTTATTTATTTAGTCATGGTAGTGATTTATTTAGTCATATATTTAGTCATTAATTTATTCATATATTTAGTCATTAATTTAGTCATTGATTATTGTTAACTGGTCATTTATTTATTCATGGTAGTCATTATAGTCATTTATTTAGTCATGTTAATCATTTATTTAGTCATTTATGAACTAATGCTTTCAGATGTGTATGCAAACTCTTATGTTTGGAGAATGCTATTACAATAACTAGTCTATGAAATTGCAAACCAAGAGAAAATTATGTTATGATTGAATAATATAAAACTTTAAAGCTATTATGTTATTAAAACTTCAATAAATTTGGGATTGAAACAACATTGGAAAATAATTCTCTATATATTCAAACTATATATAAAATATGTTACAAAGAACTCTATATATAGAGTTTTGAATACAAAATCTTTTGCTGTATACAAACTGTTGATTTATTATACTTAAAAAAAAAAAAAAAACTAAAACTAAATGGTGTGAATGTATGTCTTCAGTGATGCCACTATTGCACATGAGATGGGAAATAAATGCATCTAGTAAGGCACTGGTTTTGCATTTTATCCTTGCTCTGTACCTATCCACAATAAAAAAATAAACATATTACTAGGTAGCATAAACAACGAATATCTTAAAAGTAGATACCCATAAGCATTAGAGTAAGTCTAATAAATAAAAATGCATAGAATTAATGATATTACAAAATAAATGCATTTGCAAAAGAATTAATATCAGAGTAATATCTTAAATATTACTAGTTTATCAGAGCAATATCTCCTTGCTATGTACTGTCCATAAGCATATTACTAAATAGTTGTAAACAATGAATATCTTAAATGCAAATACCCATAAACATTAGAGTAAATCTAATAAATAAAAATGCATAGAATTAATGATATTGCAAAACAAATGCATTTGTAAAAAAATAAATATCAAAGTAATATCTTAAATATATTACTAGATTATCAAAGTAAGTCTAATAAATAAAAAATGCATAGAATTAGTGATATTGCAAAAGAAATGTATTTGCAAAAGAAATAATCTCTACTTTTTTGATTTTGGATTCAATTATTGTATTATTCTTTAAATCAAATCACCGCAATATCTTGAAAAATTAAATTTCATTCTAAATTTAAATTCAATTCTAATTTATAATTTAGATATAAAAGCAACCTTTATTTTTTAGTTTTTCTTTTCTAATGAAAAAAAACTAAAAAAAGATTGCTTCAAAAAAACTAAGCTAGTAATAAAATTATTTAAGAAATTTCATTCTAAATTTAAATTAAATTCTAATTTCTAATTTAACAATTACTAATTTAGATATAAAAGCAACCTTTCTTTTTTAGTTTTTCTTTTCTAATGAAAAGAAAAACTAAAAATTTCAATTTTATTCTAAATTTTAAATTTCATTCTAAATTTAAATTAAATTCTAATTTCTAATTTAACAATTACTAATTTAGATATAAAAGCAACCTTTCTTTCTTATTTTTTATTTTCTAATGAAAAAGAAAAACTAAAAAAGAAAGATTGCTTTAAAAAACTAAGCTAGTAATAAAATTATTTAAGAAAAACTTCAAAAAAACTTAAATGTATATTATCAGCTCAGTGAATGGAAGATACACTTTGAAGCTATGAATGTGCTCAAAATTATTGAAAGCACTGTGAGAATAAAATGGGTTCAAGAATACAAGCCTAAATTATTTACAAAATCTACTTCAAGAACAAAATCTGAAAATGAATGAAAATAGGCTAGAGATTTTAGGAAATGTCAAAAGTTGTGATATTAAGTGGAAAGAAGTTGAAACAAAGCCCTCGATTAAAATAAATATTTCCAATAAATATAATAATTCTCTCATTTATAAAGGTGCTCTCTGGGAATTCAAACACACTTTGGCTGCTCCTGTCAAATCTGCCATTCATCCCATTCACAATTAGACACTTTACTTGGATGAAGAGCATAAAAGAAAATTAAAGAAAGAATTTCAGGGCATGCCATTTATATAATTTTTGGAGTTTCCTTTGTAGAAACTTCAAGTATACAAAAGTTTGTTTTATTGAGTATTGGGTCTCTACCACATAGCCATGAGGAAGAGAAAATGAACATAAAGAAAAATATCTAGAATGCTATGAAGGTCACGACCATTAGAATGCAGAAAGCCTTCAAATTAATGAAAATAGTAAGTTGAGAGTGCAAAGTTTTAGATTTTCTATAAAAAGAAAGTAACCCATCAATATTTGTGCAGGGAGATACAAGGGTTTTTATCATATTGCCTCTACTGAGCTTGAATCAAGCCTATTCTCATAGAAATTTAAGAGATAAGAATAATGAAACTTACACAAGATTGTTGTAAAGGAGACACCCTCAAAAGTCTTTAGAAATGAGCCTCAAAGATACTCCAATGGCAGTCAAACAAAGAGGAGAGATATCAACAAATGGTAAGCAAAGGAAATACAATAGAAAAATACTCAATCGCAACCAAGTGAGCTCGATAAAATGCTTCAAAATGGAGAATACTTTTTAGTTTCACATCCAAAGACTTACCTCTGCAAGATTTTTTTTTTAAGGAAAATCATTAGAAACAACAAAATGAGTCACCATTCCACTCTCAAATCCTACCCAGGCATGGCGGTGTTGAGTTTTCTCCAAAAATACAAGTGAAAAATGGAATGAGTTTCTTCTCCAAAAATACAAGTGAAAAATGAAATGAGATTAGGGCTTGGTTTCTTTTTGATTTAAGGTTTTTTCATTACCCTAGGCCCAATGGTTTATTTTTCACATTGTATTAAAGAAAATAGGTACCTTTTATGATTTTTATTAGAAAAATCAAATACCATCGCCCACTTTCCCACTTCTTTACTTCATTTAATTTTGATTTCAAAATTAAATCTCCCGCTTTTAAATATATTATAATATTATATTTAAATTATAATATAAATATTTTATTATATTATAATATAACAATTATATTATATTATGTATATAATAATAATATAATATAATATTATTATATAATATTAGTATTTAATATAATATTATATAATAATATATATTATATAATATCATATTATATTATAATTTATTATTATAATATATTGTATTGTAATATAATATATTATTATTATATTATATCATAATACAATATACTTCCTCAATTCAAATTTTTTTAATTAACCACTCTAATATCATATTGTCTAATTTTTATGTGTGACTAATTATTTAGTCATCTTTATTTGTGTTTTGAAATGAAAGATAGCCCTCAAAATGCAATTGGATTGTTTAAATTATATTTTAAATTAGTGAAATTGACCACAATTGCTCTTTGATATATTTGACATGCTAACACAATAGGAAAATAAAAATGGCTTCAAATCATAGTTAAAAACATTAATGATTCATTAACATAATGAGTATTAAAAGTTAAAGAATGTAAATGTTAAATTGTTTTATAAAATATGTGAAGGCCTTAAGACTACACCGAGAGTTAATGCCTTCCACGCAATAGGTATTTTTGGTGCATCAAGTAACCTAGGCGACCAAATGGCCCGCTTAGGTAGGGGTCCCATGAGGGGGGCTTAAGCTCTATCGATTATGATAAAATTTAAAAGAAAATAAAATAGAGTAATAGCCATTTATTTAGTCATTTATTTAGTCATTTTTATTTGTCTAATATTAGTCATTTATTTAGTCATTTAGTTGTGAGTTTACCTGATGACCAGATTAGTCACTTATAAATGACCAAATTAGTCATTTATTTGCCAAATTCTACTAGTGTTAGTGATGTGACTAAAATTTTTAGTCACGTGACTAAAAATTTTAGTCATGTAGTCATTTATTTGCCAAATTCTACTAGTGTAAGAGAATCACTAGGTTTAACACATGGTGAATCCCTCAGATGAGGAGGATAACCATGGTTGTTTTCATTTAAGCTCATGGATGAGGAAAATAACAAATTCAACTCATTATGCACTTCCTCATCAATTTTAATTATTTCCTCATCGTCATCCAAGTTAACCACAAAAAGAGGAAAAATGTTAATATCCATAGAATATTTCGATCCTTTTTTTGTTGGGGACAATTTCTTTTTGTTCTGGTAAGAGAGGAGGCTCATCGTCTATTGCCTCTGTCAAGTTTGAATTTTTATTTTCAATGTTGTTCTCATCATTTGTCTTTTGAGAAATAACACAATGTCTATTTCTCCACTCTCTAGTATTGTGGTTTCTTTTATTATGGTTGTCAATTTTTGTTTGTGTAGGAGTGGGTTTGTCAACCATAGGTTCCTTCTATTCTTATTAGGGAGAACAAAAGGAATCATGGAAGGTTGTTCAATCACTTTCTCTTTGGCTTTATAAATTTTCTTAGAAGGCAGATTAGGATTTATTTGGTTTTCTCTAGGTCTTTTATATGAAATAGGGAAGGGATTTTTCATGTATGGGTCTTGGTTTGTTGGTAGGGCTTTAGGATCAACATTACATTCTTTAGGTGGTGGAGGTTCAAGTGTGGGTGGAGGTTCGATCCTGTGTAGAGGAAAGTTTTCAAGGGATAGTTTGGCTATGTATTTTTCTTTGAATTTTTTGGTAGGATAGTAAAAGGAAGTCTTCACGGGGTCATATAGGCTCCATGGGCTAATGAAAAAAATAATATAAGGAAAAGTTTCCATGGGAAGAAGGGGGTCTATAGACACTATGGTTTATAGTGAATATTTCATTGCCGACTGAAAAATTCAAGCACTTATGGACAACGGATGGGAAAAAGTTAATGGAGTAAAGCAATTTGTAGCCTAACTTCACATGAAATTAGTTCGAGTTAGATATGATAGAGAATGATACATTTTATTTCTTTGGTCTTTCTTGGAAAGGGAGTGTGATCGGGCCCATTATAGCACGAGCAAAACCATCATGCATTTTAATCCATGCTTTTGGTTGATCATATCTATCTTGAGTGAGTTCATGCACATATCAGAGTTCTTCTATGATACCATTCTCTCCATAGATGGGATAAATGAAAATCCTAGGAGTGGGGTTTTTATTGATTTTTTCGGCTATGTAAAGAGGACCATTAGGTGTATGTTTGGTTGTTTCTTCAGAAGAGAAAGTAATTTCAATGGTTTGTTCTCTACGAGGCTCGATGTCAATCACTCCTATCATTGTATAAATAGGAATTTGTTCATTAGTATCCATGGGACTCTATTCATCATCATCCATAGGAATTTTTTCATGATTTCTCATATTCTCATCATTGGTGTCAACATTCATTACATTGAGCTTAGTTTCACTAGCCTTAAAAAATGAAATATTATTGTTGGGCATGGGATTGGTAAATATTTGCAAGTTTTGGTTGGGAGGAGCTATAGACTTATTACCTTTGTCATTAACAGGTCTCCAATTAGGATTTGATTGGAATCAATGAGGTCTTTCACGAGATGTTTAAGACGATTGCACTATTTTGTATCATGTCCTTTTTGTTGGTGATAATTACAATAGGCCTTGTGTCTAAAGCTCATAAGTAATGGCTTGCTAGGGTCAAGGGGTTGAACATGAGGTAAGGTAAGAATGTTTTTGTTTAAGATTCTGGTCATAATGTTGTGAAGTGTGTTGATTAAGGGTGTAAATTGTCTTTGCAGATGCCCAAAGATATAAGGACTACTCTTCTTCATAGTGGCTATTTGGGTATCAACTAGTTGGTAGGTTGAGGGGTAGAATTTAGTTGAAGGAAACTTTTATTTTGTCTTTTGAAAGGTTGGTAAGTGTTTTGGTTTGACGCTTTGGACTTGTCAGGATGGGTAGGGGTGGTTTTTGGTTCACTATTGGTTACGTAATTTTTATAGTCTCGAAAGGCAGTGCATAAATGCATGAAAGAGGGGAATTTCATCATGGTAAGCTTATCCCTTATATTTCTTTGTAAATTTTCTACAAACATCTTTTGAAGGTGGGAATGAAGAATCTTCACACTTATTTGAGAATAAAGCGATTGGTAGCATGGAATAAAGTCAGTGACTTTTTGACCTTCATTTTGCTTACATCTCATCAAATTAGCCAATGTCATTTCAAGAACCATGTGAACTTTGAAATGGTTAATAAAGGCCTCAACAAGTTCATTGAATGAAAAAATTGAGTTATTTGATAATGTAAAAAACCGATCCAAGGAAATGTCTTTCAAGGACCAAGGAAGAATTTTAGCCAAAAGTTTGTCCACAAGGATAAAGTCATTACACAAAGTAGTGAAGGAATTAACACGGCTAGCAGGATCTCCCTTTCCTCCATATTTCTCAAATCTAGGGATCTCTACACCTTATGGCACCAGAGTTCTCAATATCTCCAAGGGTAGTGGTTTTCTCTTGACATAGTGTGAAGGTGGACCATTTTGATTTTGATTTGTGGTGGAAACTTGACGTTGAATGGATGAAAGAATTTGTAAGAGATGGTTAATGATAGGATCATTGCTTGTAGTGTGTGATGGAGATGAATATGGTGGTGGTATGTATGTGTTAGAAGATCCAATGAATCAGTTGCTTACTAGAGAAGATATAAGATGAGATGCCACATAGGTATAAGGAGCGCTAGTTAAAATGTTTGAGGTAGGAGGGATGCCACTAGTTGGTTGCACTATTGTGGTCATTTGAGGATTGGTATAGTTGGGAATTGAAGTTTTGGTTGAAGAGAGAGGAGTTTGAATTCCTCCTTGCTTTGGCACATTGTTTGAAGCTCGAGCACCATTAGTGGTGGAAGGAACCTTCATCACTTTCCATCATTAGATGTGTTAGGTTTCAAAAATGCAAGTTTTGAACCTTAAGAGGGTACGAATCTCTTAATATTTTTTTGGTTAATGAATGGGGTGAATATGATTGATCACCCCCTACTCTTTAGGGTCTACTAAACCTAGGTTGGTGTACCTATGTAATAAGGAATATTTGAAAGCTTGAATATGATTTATAACTTAGGCAATCTACTCACAATGGCATGTGGGGGTAAGGTAGATGCAAGGCTACTAACTAGTTCCTATAGAAAATATTTTAATAATCAAATGCATGATTAAAGTTTGTATAAAGTTATTCTTCAACTTAATTCTAACTTGTTGGGAATTTTAGATGTTTGAACCTTGTACAAATGTGTAGGGTATGTCAGCTACTATAATTTTCTTTATACATCCGAGTTTTATTCTCTCAAATTGCTATGATGTTATGAAAGGATTTTTAATTCTTATCTTAAGGGAAACAAATTACAATAACCACCTTAAAATTATTTTAATTCTGGCCAAAACCAATTAAATGAATTATTTTAAAGGATTTTAATTCTCTCTCACTACAATCTAATCGAAATGATCACAAAACAACAAAAAATGTTTCTTGACAAATCATATGGATTCGAATGATTTAAGAGAACCACTTTATAGAAACCACAACAACATATAAGAATGAATATCAACACAACAATTAAACACAAAAAATAGATCACCAATTATAAAGAGTCTTCTCCATTATATTGCCTCAAATGATATAGATTAATAGTAGAAGTCTCTAAGATATGGAAATGGATTGATGTTATATGTTATACTAGTATATCCTACTACTACTATTGATGATTTTCTAACCTACTATCTAATAGTTGGATGACGATGATTTCATCTTACATATATACATTGCATGTTTAGGGTTATGGCCCTTCACACTTCTGCCTAGTATAACTCTTCATTTAATTAAATTACTTTAGAAAATTAAAATATTTAGTCTTCATCTTTGTATCTTGGAAAAATCTATTGCAATTATAGTTATAATCTTTCTTTTGCTCGCAACTTTATGTTTGTATTTTCACCCAAATATATCCTTTGAGAAAATGATTATTCACTCCACAATTTTAACTTCTAATTAACTTCCTTGATGAAAATATTGTACTTCCTAGTGAAAATATTAAAATTTCACTTTATAAAATAATCTACGTTGATTATTATTAAATCTTGAATTTGCAAAAATATTTCATTGTCCTTCGTATTTGCATATGATCATAATAATTATTGTTATTTCTTGTTTCTTATTCATATTCACCTTTACATATTTTCACTATATTCCCAAGGTAAAATATTTACCCATTCCTTAATTCTTTTTCCAATTAATTCTCTTGGTGAAAACATTTTACCTCTCAGTGGGAATATTCACAATTGTTGTTTTGATTTATATTATCCCAAAATATTATTTTATTAATGATACAATCTTTAAAAATATTATAAAATTTTAATTGTATGCTTTCACCTTAATACTATAGTGATTTTGATTTGATCTATTGAGAAACTGGGGTAAGCTTTTGAATTACCATTATTCCCATTCCTTTTAAAATGCTAGTAGAAAAATTTAAATTTTCCTAAAAGTGAATTCATGGGTATGATTTTTATAAATTCATCCCCCAAGAAAAAAACATGATACTTTATAATACTCTTGTATTTCTCCATCAAAGTACCATGCATTTATTTCCTGGCTTTTGTGGTAATACAAGATGTCATTGCTACACCACACCATGTATGACCTAGTCCTTGCAGGAGTGTGAGAAAAGCTTGGGGTTTATTGCAGGACTACACATATTTTTCTTTACACTAGCGGTGATGAGGATGATCTTATTAGGTCAAAACTACTCACACCTTCCCTATTATTTTGGAAGTGGGTTTCTGAAGGATTTAACAACTCACCAAATCAAGGTACTTTGTAAACTATCCTATCAAAGCATGTAGCGAGAAAAATGAATTTTTAAAATAATGCACCAGTTGAGATCATAATCCAAAAAAAATGAAATTGGAAACATCTGAGGCCAAAACACCAACTCGGTCACCCTTATATTTTCAAAATTTGTAACTTTTTTGGGGTACCAAATTTAGCCCGAGAGTAGTCACAAAACAATTAAAAAGCATACCAGAACTCTTCCAATGACCATGCATTTCCAATACCATGAAAATGCACAAATATATAGAAAAATACTCCAGAAATTCATTGCAACAAACAGGTTGAAAAAAATCATCCCAAGGTATGAGATATCAACATTCAAAATGGCCCACTTGGCCTTTTTCTGCAACTATGCTTGTCTAAACTCAACTAAAACTCACCAACTTTCCTCCTTGATAAAATATTAAATCTTATTATGGGAAGTTGTAACTTGGAGGATTGGTTCTTTTTGGATCCATGAATATGCATGTAAAAGGGTTTTTCACCAAACCTCTTCCTTCATAAACTATTAAGTATCAAAGCTGAATTCTCTAAACTTTCTAGAAATGCACTCATGAAAACTGTGTAAAACCCATTTGGCTTTGGCTTCGAAAAAAAAGAAAATTTGGTGATATGACCCTAAAAATTGATAGGGAGGTAGATTAACATAGGGAAAAATAAAGAAACCAATTGGTTCATCATGAAAATAGGGTATGTGCAGGATCATGATGGGGCAAAAAGTGGCGATATGATGGGTATGTGTAGGGTATGTGGTTGAGGACCTTTTTTTTACCCAAAATTGATGAAACAAAAAGGGTTTTTAAAGGAGATCCTCATCTTTCCACCAATATAAATTATGATTTACTTTGAATTTAATAAATAATTATTATTTATTTTTTATTTGAATTATGACTAAATTCTTCACTGATAGGTTTATTTAAAAATATCTATAACTTTCAAACAAAATCACATTTTTTGAATATGAAACATGCATCACATTTTATGCTTTGCACACTATAGGATTTAAAAAAAATGAATTTCATGAAGTTTTGACCAATCTATGGTGGTCAGACATACGGGTTTTTAATATTTTTTAAAAGTTGTAATTAAAAATTCATAATTAATTATTTACTTGGAAAAGAATTATAAAAAAATATGCATCACATCCAAGCATCAGTCCTCTACTTCTATCTAAAATGTTATAAAAAAATACTATCATTTTATTTTGGATAGGGTGGTCAAACAAACACCCACATCTTATTTTTTTCCTAAAATTTAAGTGCTACTACATTGAAATTTCAAAATTTCACCAAATATATATATATATATATAAAATAAATCTAGTAGTTTAGAAACTTCATTCAATTTTCTATAGATTCTATTCTTACATATTTTTGAAATAATATAGATAACATATTCAAATTTTTACGTCAAGTTGCCAAACTCTATTTTTTTTTAATTTCATCACCATTTAAGGGCATGTTCTTCCCATGATGATCCTATACATACCCAATATTTTAGTTGACAATTGCTAGCCTCCAAATTTGGTCTGTTTCATAGATTTTACTGTGTGTAGACAATAAACTTTCCTCAAAACCCTTGAACTTGATACTTTGAAAGCTTGTAAAAAATGACTGGAAGAAGCTAAAATCAGGCATACACATTCACATATGACAAATCAACATTCTTGCAATGTGGTTTTGCATGAAATTACATTGGCCGCATTTTTTGATTCTCTAAAGTAAGCCCCTAAAGTAGATTTCGCAATATGTGTTTCTGAGTGTTGCAAGTCATTTTCTTCATTGTGGGAACCTACTTTTTTTTAAATGGTAATAAGTTTTAGGTTCCAACAATGTCTTCATCTATAGATGTATGCCTCTTGTGGGCATAGAAAGAATCTAGGTCTCTGGGAGAGCGGACCGAATTCCTTGTCCATTGGGGAGAAAAGTTAATTTCATCTCTATTTTGAATTGGTATGATTTTCAAAAATCACACCATAACTGATGGATCAAGGCCACCAAGAAAAGGAAAATATTTTTTTTACCCTTATCATGAACATGATTTTCATTACAATGCACTTAAACCAATCTAAAAATATTGTTAAAATCTTCTTGATTTGATCTATTCATATCCTCCATTGACTTATTGTGCTTATTGTTGCTAGTGAGAAGCTAGACCTCTCATCTATGTGACATTTTTTTTGGTCATGCTCAATGTCATTCACCAAATGAATGCTCTACACTTGAACTAGAAAATAGAGCAAATCGTATTGCATAATTTGACATTTAAAATCATTAGTGTTGGCACTATCAATACCTTTTCTAACATCATACAAAACTTTCCCATAGAGTTGTGATTTTGAAGCTTTATCAAATTCAACAATTTGCAGATTAAGCACATTAGAATAATCAATTACCTAAGACTTAACATAAGTATGCATTCTGGAGCATTGCTACAATGAAATTCATGGCCACTAGTTGTTTATTTTTTTCAAAATGTGACTATGAATATACTATTTCACACTTACCATGAAGTTCATCATTATTGTCACACAAAGTACCTTCCCTACAACAAAAATGTATGTTGGGCATAAAAATTTAACATCATTCTTATGTGCATATTTTTGATATTCTATAGTTAGTAAATCTAAAAATTTCTAACCACTAAGTGAACACACTTCTTCCATATATTCCACTGCTTCTTCCTCTTGATCTCCATAAGAGCTACAAGCATCACTTTTTTGTAAATTAATATCTACAGGTTTTTCATTAGAATTAGAATTTTCAATGGGTTCTTCATAACATGCATTGTTCCCACAGTCACGATCTGACATACAAGAGTGAACTTATACATCTTCATGCAAGCTGTCATAGAAACTATATTCATTTGCATTCCCATCCTCTATGGACTGATCATAATCATTTCCCTCTTTATTTTCATATGGCATACTATTTTCTTTAATTTCAGCTTCTAATTTATTGTTGTTAATGTTATGACAATGTATACATGGTTGTACCTCCATACTATCTGAATCATAGCTGATATATTCCTTAGGAAGTGTTTTCTCAACAAGATATTCAATGCTGCAACATCCTCCAAGGTATAAAATTGGTCCTCAACAATTTTATCTTCATTCAAATCTGAAGTATCACCATTAGAAACTTCACTTGCACATGTTTCTTCTATTGGCTGCATGGTTCTTTCAATTTCTCCACATTCACCAATGATATCATGATTTTATTTATCATTGATAATATCCTCATACCTTTTATTATCTATGATATCAATAAATACATCCACTTGGTAAAAAGTAACTAGTTTTAATGACTTAGGTCAACTGATTGAATCAAGCCAATATATTTTCATGAATTGCTCAATGAATACAAATTGACCAAGCTGGGCATTGAGAGATATTTGCATATAGGTATCTACCATTCTTTTAAGATGAGCACTTCTAGATTCTCCTTCATGTCTTGTTATGCCACAAAACGTATCTAAGGGGTTTATGCAATTTTTTGATTTCATGATGGATTCTTGAGTATGTGAATACTCATCACATTCCTCCTCAAACTGTTGATTCTAATATAATATTTCTAGAGAATTCATACTTTCTTGAATAGGGACAACAAGGTCAACAACATGTGTCATTTGTTGATGATGAATATAGGGTTGACTATGTTGTACAAAGAATTGAGGTGAATGGGATAGGACAACATGGTAATTCACATTTTGAAATTTCTCTCGCCCTTTGATGTATCATATGTCATTTTATTATTTGTTAGAATAGACTGAGGTCCTGAACTTTGTGTATAACTTTCATAATTTTCATCATATTGGCTTAGGAATTGTCTTTTGAGATCTTCCCATGAGGATATACTTTACATTGGTAAGCTTATAAACCATTCCCTTACATCCTCCCTCGAAGATATTGAAAAACATTTCATAATGACATCTTTAGAATGAATCTAAAAGTCCACAATGAAATCCAAAAATTGTTGTACATGCTTATGAGCTGATTCATATCCTTCTCTGTTAAATCTAGGGATACGCTCCAATAGTTCTATTTGCTTGTAGGTATAAGGATTTGGGTAGCCTTAGATATTATTGAAGTTAAATGGTTTATCAATGACCGAGACAAAATTTGGAGAGGCATATGGGTTATTGTAGCTTACTAATCTTTTTCCGGGAGATATAGGACAAGCATTTATTTAATATGAGGCTTGTGGTGCAAGAATGTTTTGTTGTGTATAATGAACACTATTTCCTTTGCCAAAATTCTCAATTGTACCATAATGTGTATAAGGAAAAGAATATTTATTGTACATACTTCAAACTTTATCTCTGACTAGAAATTTTGTAAAATGAAATTTCCTTTTGCATTTTTCATCAAATTTGTTTTCTTTACCAAGTAACCACCTCTTTTCGAATGAGGAATGAATTTTATATTATGGGTCTATTTTTTCCAGCAGTCTTTTGATTTTCAACAAACTTCTCAACTATGAATCTCTCTTCAATGACTTCTTATGATGGTCTTCAACTAGATATAACTGAATTCTTCCCTAGTGGAATCACCAATCTATTAGGTCTCAAAAATGTAGGTTTCGAACCTGAAGAGGGTGATAGTCTCTTGGTACATTTTTGACTAACGAATGGGGCGAATATGATTGATCACCCCCTGCTCTTTGGGTGCTGTCATAATAGTGGTTTACAATTCCTGAGAGGAACAAATTTTAGCTGAAATCACATATTTTTAGAAAATATAATGATTTAAGCCTTAAAAAGTTCCATTTTAAGGATTCCAATTGAAGAGGTTTTGATCAAATCACCTTAGATCAAAACCCCTTGGATAGAACCTCGCTAGTTTTAAACCATACCTATAAATGCTGTCTCCTTTACACCTATCAAAATGCTGATAAAAATCACTTTTGATTTAGCTTTTGGGGATCAAATGAATTAATTTAAAATTTATTTCAAATGATTATGGTATTCCTTAGAACAAGCTATCCAATGAATATAATTTTAATATGTTTTGGTTTTGTTATGTATTTGTTTTTAAGTTTTATTAAACATAGGTTTTTCATCGAAAATGAATTTCTTTGTTCTTCACATGTGGAAAAATAGAAGATTATCAAAAAAAAATTGAAAAATATGAGTGCACCAAATATTGAAGTCCTTGATCCAACAAAAAAAATAAAATTGAATTTTGACATATACAAAAAAAGTTACGCTTATCGGTCGCGTCTAAATTGTAATTCTTTGACTTTAAAACTTGATTAAGGAAAAAATATTCAATAAAAACTATCTAACCAAGTGGAAGCACTAGATATCATAGTTACAAATTTAAATTTGAAAGAATTAGAATTTTATCCTTCATGGAAAAAAAGTTATGCGTTATACGGTGTGCGTCACTTTTTAAAAATGTTGTTTTCTGAAAAAAAAACAATTTTCGTGGGAGATGGAAAAAGAAGTGAAATTTGATTCCAAAAATTTTGAAAAAAATATTTTTAGAATCTACAGACAAAATTTGATGAGACTCTAGTTTGCACCATCTTCAAATTTCTCACAGTTTAGGCGCTATAGGTGCCCGAATGTGAAGATTTAGTTAAAAATAATAATTTTAGTGTCCAGTTTGGCTAAAAATTGTAAACCACTATTATGGGATCACCGCTTTACACTCTGCTAAACCTAGGTGTGTGTACTTGAGTAATAAGGAGGATTTGAAAGATTGAATATGATCTCTACCATAGGAAATCTACTCACAATGGCACGTGAGGGTGAGGTAGATGCAAGGCTACTAACTAGTCCCTACTGCAAATATTTCAAGAATCAGATGTATGAGTAAAGTTTGTATCAAGTTATTCTAAAGTTGACCAGTGCCTAATCTATTTGGTGAATGGAGTTGATGGGTGTATGATGATTATGGAGACTAATTTTTAAGATGTTTGAACCTATTCTTCAACTTAACTATAACTTGTTCAACACTTCAGATGTTTGCACCTTGTACAAATGTGTAGGGTATGTCAGCTACTATACTCTTCTTTATATATCCCAATGCTATTCTTTCCAATCATTGTGATGTTATGAAAGGATTTTTAATTCTTAGCTTAAGGGAAACCAATAAGAATAACCACCTTAATAGGATTTTAATGCTTGTAGGAACCAATTAAAATGAATTATTTGAAAGGATTTTAATTCTCTCTAACCACAACCCAATCAAAATGATCACACAACAAAAAAAAATGTGTCCTAACAAATTATATAGATTCAAATAATTTAAGAGAACCACTTTGTATATAACATGACAACATATAAGAATGAATATTCACACAATAGATGAACACTAAAACTAGATCACCAATTATAAACAGTCTTCTCTATTATATCACTTCAAATGATATACATTAATAGAAAAATTCTCTAAGATATGGAAATGGATGAATGGTATATGCTATACTAATGTAACCTACTACTACTATTGGTGATTTTTTAACCTACTATCTAAGTATTGGCTGATAATGATTTTATCTTACACATATACATTGTATTTTTAGGGTTATGAATCTTCACACGTCCACCTAGTATAACTCTCCATTTCATTAATTATCTTAGGAAAATTTAAATATTTATTCTTCATCTTTGTATCTTGGAAATTTTAATTGCAATTATAGTTATAATCCTTCTTTTGATGGAAACTTTACATTTGTAGTTTTGCAAAAATATATCCTTTCAAAAAATGATTATTCACTCTACAATTTTCACTTCTAATTAACTTGATGAAAATATTTTACTTCCTAGTGAAAATATTAAAATTTAACTTTACAAAATAATTTGTAGTGATTATTAATAAATCTTCACTTTGCAAAAATATTTCATCATCCTTCATCTTTGCAAATGATCATAATAATTATTATTATTTCTTCTTTTTTATTCATATTCACCTTTACATATTTTCGCTATATTCCTAGGTTAAAATAATAAACCACTCCTTAATTATTTTTCCAATTAATTCTCTTGGTGAAAACATTTTATCTCTGAGTGGGAATATTCACAGTTTCTCTTTTGATTTATATTCTCTCAAAATATTATTTTATTAATAATTCACTCTTTAAACATCTTATAATTTTTTCATTGAATGCTTTCACCTTAATACTACAGTGATTTTGATTTGACCTTGTGAGAAAGCGAGGTAAGCTTTTGAATTACCATTCTCCCCATACCTTTTAAAATGGCAGCAACAAAATTTATATTTTCCCCAAAGTAAATTCAGGGGTACTTTATAAAACTCTATTTTATTTCTCCATCAAAGTACCACATGTTTATTGTTTGGCTTTTGTGGTAGTATGGGATGTCACCACTACACTGCACCATGTATGACTTGGTCCTTATAGGAGTGCAGGAAATGCTTGGGGTTTACCATAGCACTACACATATTTTTCTTTTTTCTAGCGGCGATGTGAGTGATTCTATTAGTTCAAAATTTCTCATCACTTTCACTATAATATTTGGTCAAGCAACTACATACACTATTTCAATGAAAGAATTACTACCCTTGGATAGAATCCATGAACCATTATATTCACTATGAATCAAAAGAAATTGCTCGAAGCATTTTCATTTACTATCTTTCCACATACTTGTTTTCATGCAAACCAATACCATTATTTTGTTGGTGTGGCTACTTTTTGTATTTCATCATTGCCTTTTCTAAATTTCCAATGCCTATTACCAATGCCATTCTAGGTAGCCAATGTTTCTGTAAATGATGATTTTGGTTTTCTCTCACAATACTTTTCTCCTCCTAGGGTTTTTCACCTAAAAGGAGAAAGAAGATTGGATGGGGTCCCAAAATGCATCGTTTATATTTAAAGTTTAGGTAAATGAGATGTATTATGCCTAGTTAAGATGTTCTAATGCACTGGTTTGAAATTGAAATGATCTAATGATGCAAAACTTAGAAAATGTAAATTGTTGGAAAACATAATGTAATATGCAGAAATACCTAAAAATGCGACTAAATAATGAAATAATAGAAAAAAGAGAGGTGCACCTAGAATCTGAAGCTTGATGTTGGGAGATTCTAGAATGCTAAAAAAATGGTTGAAAATGTTAACTATGACACTTTCGCTAGGTGGGGCAACTTAGTCCTAGTTTTGGAAACTTTTCCAGAATGAGAATCTACTAAATGGGTATCCAAAAATGTCAAAATTAGGTTTTTAGGCCTAGAAGCAGGACTAATCCACTAGTAGTGGTGATTTAGTCCTCCTACAAATATCAAGAAATTCAGGACATAATATTGTAGCCTCAAGTCTGCACTTTCTTTTCTGACAGGTGTTCACACTTGATTATGTAGAAAATGGGGTAGAAAGTATCTCCAGGCTTGAAATAGGGTTGTGTTGACTTGATTGAATTTATAGACTTATTAACCACCTTTCAACACCTAACTTCTTGATAAATCTACATACAAAAGTCTCCAAAGACACATGCAAAAGGGGGAAAATGGTTGAAGGTTATTTGTAATCAAACCCTAAACAATGAAATGAAAAGATTATGATAAATATTGTGCCATAGAAAAATGGCCCCTTATCATTTTCATGGACTTTTAGGTCTTGTTTCATGGTGTTGGAACTATTTTGCTTTGATTTTATGATGTATCATGGCTTGAACATGCTTATTTAGCTACTAAAACACAAAGAATGATGTCTTATGAAGGTGTTGTGAAGTGTTGTAAGACATTTCTACATTCTTCTAGACTCTATTTAATACAATTCACCTAAAAATCACCATTTTATTCATCAACAAGTCCTATATTGAAGTGTAGTAAAGTCTTGTAACAAGATTTCATGCTTTTCTAGGCACATCTTTACTATTTACACCTTTCTCATGCTTTATTTTGTCTTTTTATGTCCTCATATGCTTATATTAAGTGTATTTTGGATCTTATCCTGAAAAAAACATTAAACATAACATTTTTGCTGACACATAGTTTTAGGTCCTAGGTGGGACCCATTCACCATGTGTGGTGAATGAGTCTCCTTGGCCCCAAATTTAATATATTTCAAATTTACTTTCAAGATTTTACTCAAATTCACTTCATGTCGGCCTATGATGAGTCATGAATGGATACTAAGGCACAAGAATTGTATAAATAAGTGATTTTCACCTCATTTTACATCTCCCATAATCTCCTAAGTCATTCAAGCAATCTCCACATTCAAGCATATATTCAAGCACTCAAGCATTCTACATCATCACCTCAAGCACCTTCACGCACTTTGGAGCAACCATTGACATCATTTAAGATTTACATATACAAGGATCTTGGTAAGTCAGTAAAAATTTCATGTTGTTCATTTAGCATTTCCTTTACATTTCATTCATTTCTATTAGGTTTAATTACCAAAGTGGGGTTTGACAAAGGAAAACCCCTATCCACCAACCCCTCAACATTTCCCCTCTTTTTGCATGTGTATTTGTAGCCTTGTTTTGTAGGATTAATAGGTTTACAGGTGTTGAAAATTGAAAATTAAGTCAACTAGGCTCTTCAAGTCAAATTATCATCCTTTCAAGCATTTTGAGTGTTTTATGTTCATTTCCTAGAGAACTGACCCAAACAGCTCGACATTCAGACATCTCCAAATTTGGTGTAGCAGAGTTGCCTCCTGATTTTCCAAAAATATTAGGGAGGACTAATTCACCACCCTTGGTGAATGAGTCCCACTTGAAATCTAAAAATATGTATTTTGTTAGATTCTAGATCTAACTGTTAGAAATTAGTTCTTGACACTTTTTCACCAGTTGGAGGACTGATTCACCACCCTTGGCGAATGAGTCCCACTGTGAAAAATCAATAAAATCCATTAGCATTCCAGACACTCTAGATAGCTCACATTTCATCCAAGTGCACTCATATTTACCCCTATACTTGTTGTTTTGCATAATTTTTTCATTTTCATAGTTGTTTGCATATCACAGTGTGTTTTCAAACATAGCTTAAATTGCACTTTTGCATTCATTTTAGATCATTTTAATTAGTAAATTTTATTTATTTAAGTTTATTTACATCATATCACATTGCATAAACCCCAATTTGAGTGTAACATAAGCTTTTTTGTATCTAATCTCTCTCCTTTTAGGTGAAAAACCCTATAAGATTTAGAGAGTCCATTAGGTCCAAAAATATATGTCACATTTTGGTGAACCCGACGTTTGAACATTTTAAACTTCTGATTGCATTCATATCTTGCATCCTAGTTTCCATTTGCATTGAAATTTAATTAGAACATTAATTTGTTATTGCATTCTAGGACCTTTCATTTTGAATTAGTGAAACATTCATTTAGTTTTCATTTTTGCATTCCATTTCATTGAAAAAAGTGAAACTCTACATTTTACATTTGTACTTGCATTCTAAAAAAAATAAAAAAATTACATCCTGGGACTCATTCACTAGCCAAGGCGAATTAGTCCCTCTGCACATTTTAAATAATAGTTATGTGCTTTTTCTAGCATTTTTTTTCATTTCTATTTTTTGTATTTGCATCTCTATTATAGTTAGTGGATTTTCTATTATTGGTATTTCTAATTCTTAGATTAGTTTGTATTTTCATACACCCTTCCTTTGTGGTACTTGCATGAGTGTTTGGTGCCCCACTGATAATACTTTAGTGAGAAGAATTTCTAGCATCATGGCATCCCACAATAACACTTTTGTTGTGGACCATGGGATCTCACGAGCTCCTACTCCTAGTATGGACAATGGTGCATTAGGCCCTGACAATACCATTTCCATTCCTTCCCCTTTCCATCTTATGCATGTTGACAATAAAAAAATCCCCTCGGCAAGAAAAGGTTATTAATATTCGTGAGGACTTTGCACATTTACAACAAGACTTGTCAATTGAAAACATTTCCACCACTACTATACCTACCATTGAGAACCTTCATCACTTAATTGAGAGTGATTATGGCTTGCAAGTGTTGAAATAAATTGTTGAGATTTAAAATAAACATGTCTTCCAATATTCTATCCAAAAACATTCATGTAATCCAAGGAGGACCTCAAGTTCCTCCCCCTTCAACTATAGCTTCCATACCAACTTATACCAATCCTCAATTCCACACAACTATGCATCAACCTAATAATGTGGCTACTTCTTTCCTAATTTCCACTAGCATTCCTACTTATTTTGGGGCATTGCAAGCTCCTTCCACCAATTTCACACCCCTTCACATTCCTTTCACCTCCCCTAACATCACCTACACTCCATCACCATTTTCCTTTCCACCTCAACCTAATTATCTTGATCCTTTTATGACACAACTCCTTAACACTATTTCATCCATGCAACACCAACTTTCCACCATTAGTCAAGGTCAGACTGCTCCACCCACATATCTTGTCCATAGCAGCCCCTTATCATTATAAATCTTAAATACCCCAATGCCACAAGGGATAGAAATGTCGAGGTTTGAGAAATACAGAGGAAAAGGAGACTCTATCAACCATGTCAATGCTTTTACCATCTTGTGTTGTGACTTTTCCCTTGATGATAAACTTTTAGCAAAGCTTTTTCCAACGACCTTGAAGGATACTACTTTAGAATGGTTTTCCAACATTCCCAATCATTCCATCCATTCATTTAATGAATTGGAATAAACTTTCATTAATCAATTTCAAGTGCACATGACACCTAAACAGACAATGGCTGAGCTTATGTGATGTAGACAAAACATCGATGAAAAAGTGACAGATTTCATCTCTTGTTACCAATCCTTATACACTCAAGTTGATGTCAGAATTCTCGATGCACATCTGGAGGATATGTTTATTGAGAATTTTCACACTAACCTTCAAGATAAGCTAACCATGATGAAATTCCTTTCATTCATGCATTTTTGTACAACCTTATGTGATTATCAAAATTTGGTTTCAAGTTGTAAGTTCAAATCCACTTCTAGCCAAGTTGAAAAACCTGAACATAAAAATCAAAACCAACACAACAAACAAAAGTTTTGCAAACCTAACCAAGGATTTTTACAGTTTAATCCACCTCCTTTACCCCAACCACAACCAACTCCACAATTTCAAAACTTAATGGCTGCTTCTAAGACAGTGGTGCCTTATCATTATGGTGATCTGAATAGACACTTCAGTCCTTTACTCGACACCCTCCATCATATAATGAACCAATTAATCAAAAAATGCATGCTTACCTTACCACCTGTTCATCCACTTCACCCTAATCAACCCTAACTACCTACCTTCAAACCTAATGTTTATTTTCGTTTCCATTGTCAAATTGGCCACAACACCAAACATTGCAAGTGTCTTACAAATTTAGTTCAAGACATCATTGATTTAGGTGAATTGACCATTATGGGTGTTAATGATCAAGGAAATAAGTTTTTTGAACCTTGTAACCAAAATCTCCAAATTTTCACCAACCCTATGCCTAAACACACTAGCTCATTTGTCAAGGCTAGTGAACCTTCAAAGCCTGATGTAATGAATGTCGATACATGCAACGGACAATGTGATACACCTCCTATTGTTACCCAAGATAGTCCTATGGATAAACTTGTACCTATGATAGATGTTATCCCTTACAAGGGCCAAACCACTAAATCTCTTGATATTACTTTTTATACTAAAGACATACTACAAAAGCTTCCTGATGGTCCTCTCTACATACCCAGTAGAATCTATGATAAACCTACTAATGGGATATTACTAGATCCTGCTTGTGGTGAGAATGTGATCAAAAGGGAGTTTCTAGTATTACATGATCTATATCAAGATGAATATAATACACCAAATGCATGGATTAAGAAACATCATGGTTTTGCATGCCCTACGATTCGATTGACCATGCTACCTTTGCAAATGGGACCTAAGACTTTGGATGTAACATTTTCTATTATTCCAGAATCTAACCAATTTCCTTTGTGGCTAGGCCTTCCTTGGCTTCACTCAATCAAATTAGTCCCATCAGTTGTCATAAGTGCTTAAAGTTTCCATATGGAAATGGGGTAGTCACCATACACCATAGTGGCTTTAATCCTTTATCTTTTGAAGGTAACTTTTCATTAGAATCCTTTTGGCCTACACCCATGGAACCTATCACCCCTTGAAAGGACTTCTTTTACATCGCTTATCAAAAGTTTAAATACAAAAAGATTACTAAATTATCTTTTTGTAACACATCTTCGTCCACTCCCACCCATCCTATCTTAGATGAAACCATGATTACACCTAAACCTGATATTGAACAAGACACCACAATTCCTAAACAAATCCCTCTAGAATCTTCCTCGCCATCATTTAAATGAAAAATGGAACCTGAAACAAACCCTATTCAGCCGCCTTGAAAGAAGCAAGTGTATAAATCAAAAGAGAAAGTGATTGATCCCTCCTCTTCGGTCTCTTTTGTTCTTCCCTCTTCAAAAGTAGAAGAAACTATGATGACTCAATCTTCTCTTACACCTCAACAACTCCAAAATAGAATTAAACAGAACCATGATGCTAGGGAATGAAGGTGTCATCATCTTCTCCTTGCTCGTCAATCTCTCATAGCAGACAATAACAACAGTCAACCTTTAACTCTGATAGAAGTAATAGATAACCACCCTCCTTCTCCTGACCCACCACAAGATAGTCTAGTAAAAACTTTTTAGCAAATTGAACCAATCCAAGAACCAACACTATTTCTACATCTATCCTTATAAATCACCCTTCGTCCTCCTATTTTCATTAATATTGATAATGATGATGATGGTGATGACAATGTAGAAATTTACAAAATCGATGAAGAAGAGCATAATGATTTTAATTGTTTATTTTCATCTACAATGAGCTTAAATGATACATCCTCTCCACCAAGTGAAGAACCTGGTACAACCCCTAGTTTGGCACTTGTGATTCCACCTTTGGACAACCAACTACCTTCGCATTATAATGAACATGATTGGGAGGTAGATGACTTGTTAGATGACTTTCGTTTGCCTAGCTAGTCTTTCTTTCTTTCTTTCTTTTCATGTGTGTATCATGTCCCCCCATATCATGTGTTTGATGTCTCCTCTCTTTGTCCACTTCTTCTATTTGTACCTTTATTCTTCTAATGGTCATGCTTTGTTTTGTGTTTTCCTTTTGTGGATGACACAAAGCATTGAGATGCACTATGTATCTTCCATATTGACCCAAACAGTCCTTTTCTTTTTCATTTTTATTTTGTGTTTTCCTTTTGGGTATGATGCAAGGAATTGAGACCAAAATGTCTCCTTCATTTTGACCCAAAATATTTTTCATTTTCTCTTTCCTTTTTGTTTTCTTTTTGCTTGTGTTTTCCTTCTGGGGATGATGCAAGGCGTCAAGGAAGAAATGTCTCTTCCATGTTGACCCAAAACAATTTTTATTTTTTTTCACTCTCTTTGTGTCATTCTTCCAGTTCTATGTGTATTTGGGGAATGGTGACAATTTCGTGCTCTTTCATAAAAAAATTGTAGAAATGAGCACACTGACCACAAATCCATAGATCCCTTATGTATTTGGTGTACTTTATTTTCTGGGGGTCAATTCCCTTTCTTTCTTTTCCTTGACATGGTGTAGCCTAGCTTCAAAACATATGACTTGGCATAGAGCATTCTAGGTTGGCTCTCCTGTCTTGTTTTCTTTTTAGCATTTTTCTTTCTTCTCTACTTTCAAGTAATTCCTCATAGAACAATGTGTAGAAATTCCTTTAATGTGGGGGGAATACATTACCATTATTTCATTATGCATTCATGCTTCTTAGTGTAGCCTTTTTGTTTACCTGATGCATTTTTCACTTTGTGGATGACATTGGGTGTGATCTCCTTCATAAGTGTGATATTTCTAAGCATATTATGTTTCTCTTGGTTTTTTGATGCAACACACTGCATCCCATAAATTGTGAATATACTATTCTTTGATTGGTCCTCTCTTGGAGACATTAGACACAATGTTCCCTAGATGACTAACCTTGCATAAACTGAACAAGAATCCTTTGAAAAATCTTTCACATTACATTTTTTCATTTTACATTGTTGCATTTCTTGGCCACTTTGCATAACAAAACATGCATGCCTATAGTGTCATATTGTTTAAAACCTAGCACTTGCATTTCATTTTTCTTTTTCTTTGTGGCACCTTGTTAAAAGTTATTGAATGGGTATAGCTTTGGTATGGTTGAGCAGGAAGCCCAAATAGCGGCATGAATTTTCCCCATAGCCACTTTTGTGTTTGTGAGTGTATACCAACTAGCGTATGTATCTTGGGTATGTGCAAGATCATGATGGGCCAAAAAGTGGCAATATGATGGGTATGTGGCTGATGACTATTTTTTTACCCACAATTGATGAAATGAAAAGGGTTTTTAAAGGAGATTCTCAGCTTTCCACCAATATAAATTATTCTTTACTTTGAATTTAATAAGTAATTATTATTCATTTTTTATTCAAATTACGACTAAAGTTCTGATTGATAGGCTGATTGAAAAAGTTCTATAGCTTTCAAACGGTATCACATTTTTTGGATCCAAAACATGCATCACATTCTATGCTTCACATACTATAGGATTAAAAAAATAAAAAATGAATTTCATGAAGTTTTGACCAAGGTAAGGTGGTCAGACATACAAGTTTTTATATTTTTTTAAAAGTTGTAATAAAAAATACATAATTAATTATTTACTTGGAAAAAAATTACAAAAAAAATATGCATCACGTTACGGCATGAGTCTTCCACTTATATATAAAATATTATTAAAAAATATTATCATTTTATTGTGGTTAGGGTGGTCAGACAGACATCTACTTATTTTTTCCCTGAAATTTAAGTACCACTCCTTTGAAATTTCAAATTTTCACCAAATAGATTATTTTTTCTTAAAACAAACCTAGTATTTTAGAAACTACATTCAATTTTCTACAAATTCTATTGTTACATATTTTTGAAATAATATAGATAACATATTCAAATTTTTACGTTAAGTTTCGTAACTCTAATTTTTCTGAATTTTTTGCCACTTAAGGGCCTATTTTTTCCATGATGATCCTGCACATACCTTCTCACTTCCTTTTGGGATTTCTCACCCTCTGGACAACTAGCTCCATGGCCCTAGAGTGAGTACAAATTTGGGCCTTCTCACCCCACAGATAGCTGGAAGTTTTTGGCTCCAAAGTGAGTACACATTCTCTTTTTCAAACAATCAGCCTAGATCTCTTTTCACAACTAGTTGGATTGATGATCGAAGCTTCACTCAATTCTTTTCAACACTAGTCTGTTCCTTTGTCCTTATGCTTAGTTAGCCTTGGGATATTTATTCTGGGGGCTTGATCATCCATCTTGATTGTTGTATTCCATCTTGCTAATGTAAGTGCATTCGAACCCTTCCCTCAATGTTCATTTCTACTTTAGTGTGAGGAAGAAAGTTCTTCCTGTCACTAAAGTGGGGGCTAAATGTGCCATATAAAAATGGCCCCTTGTAATTTTCATGGTCTTTTAGGTCTTTTTTCATGGTGTTGGAACTATTTTTCTTTGATTTTATGATGTATCATGGCTTGAACATGCTTATTTAGCTACTAAAACTCAAAGAACAATGTCTTTTGAAGGTATTGTGAAGTGTTGTAAGACATTTCTACATTCTTCTAGACCCTATTTAATACAATTCACAAAAAAATCACCTTTTTATTCATCAACAAGTCCTATATTGAAGTGTTGTAAATTCATGTAACAAGATTTCATGCTTTTCTAGGCACATCTTCACTATTCACACCTTTTTCGTACTTTATTCTATCTTTTTATGCCCTCACATGCTTATATTAAGTGTATTTTTGGATCTTATCTTGACAAGCAACATTAAACATAAAAATTTTCCTAACACATGGTTTTAGGTCCTAGGTGGGACCCATTCACCATGGGTGGTGAATGAGTCCCCCTTGGCCCCAAATTCAAAATATTTCAGATTTCCTTTCAGAATTTTATTCAAATTCACATCATGTCACCCTGTGATGAGGTATGAACGGACACGAAGGCACAAGAATTGTATAAATAAGTGATTTTCACCTCATTTTACATCTCCCATAATCTCCTAAGTCATTCAAGAAATCTCTAAATTTAAAATTTATTCAAGCACTCAATCATTGTACATTATCAACTCAAGCATTTTCAAGCACTTTGGAGCAGCCATTGATATCATTTCAAATTTGCATGTACAAGGATCTTGGTAAGTTAGTAACACTTTCATGTTGATTATTTATCATTTCATTTACATTTCATTCATTTCTATTGGGTTTGATTACCAAAGTGGGGTTTTACCAAGGCAAACCCCTATCCACTAACCCTTCAACATTTTCCCCTTTTTGCATGTGTATTTGTAGCCTTTTTTTGCAGATTTAATAAGTTTAAAGGTGTTGAAAGGTGGAAATTAAGTTAGCTAGGCTCTTCAAGTCAACATATCATCCTTTCAAGCATTTTGAGTGTTTTATGTCTGTTTAATACATAACTAACCACGACAACCTGACATTCAGACATCTCCAAATCTAGTGTAGCAGAGTTGCCTCCTAATTTTCAAAAAATCTTGCGGAGGATTGATTCACCACCCTTGGTGAATGAGTCCCACTTGAAATTTGACAATCTATATTTTGTCAGATTCTAGATCTTGACTATTAGAAATTAGTTCCTAACACTTTTTCACCAATTGGAGGACTGATTTGCCACCCTTGGAAAATGAGTCCCACTATGAAAAATCAATAAAATTCATTAGCATTCCAGATACTCTAGACAACTCACATTTCATTCAGGTCCATTAAGATTTAACCATGTACCTGTTGTTCTGCATATTTTTTTCATTTTAATAGTTGTTTACATATGACAGTGTGTCTTCAATCATAGCTTAAATTGCACTTTTTCATTCATTTTTTATCATCTTAATCAGTTGCATTTAGTTAATTTTATTTAGATCATATCACATTGCATACATCCTAATTTGAGTGTAACATAAGCATTTTTGGATCTAATCTCTTTCATTTTATGTGGAAAACCCTATAAGAGTTAAAGAGTCCATTGGATCAAAAAATCTATAACACTAATACACAGAATACAAATTTCATAAACTTACCACACCTTTGATGCCCAAAATGTGAAGATATTCAATGAAGTGCTCCAATAGACTTGATACTACTTGATTTTCTTGAATGCTTATGAATAACTTGATGAATGCTTTAGTGCTTGCGAATTAGGAGAGTGTATGTGGAGATGTAAAATGAGGGGAAAATACCTTATTTATACTTGATTTTATTAAAATTTCTTGAAAGTAACACATCATAGGCCGACCTCAAGGGTTAGAGGACAAATTCCTGCTAGAAATTTAAAATTGTTTTGATTTTTGTTTCAAAAAGGACTAAATTGCCCCTATTGGCGACTTAGTCCCACTTAAGAAAATTAAGTGGGTGTTAGAAATTTTGGGGCATTAAAAGTTGTCCAACAAGAATATTCTCAAAAAGTCACTTGAAAATGGTTGAAAAGTGCATTAAGGGGTCAAATAAAGAATAAGAAAGGTGTAAATAGTGAAATTAAGGCTATAAAAGCATGAAATATTGTTACAAGACTTTACAACACTTCAAAATAGGACTTAATAACTGATGAAATGGTGATTTTTAGGTGAGTTGTAATGAATAGAGTCTAGAAAAGTGTAGAAATGTTTTACAACACTTCACAACACCTTCAAAAGACATCAAAATTTGAATGTTTAGGACCTAATGTGAATGTTTTGATCACATTACAACATTAAACCTAGGAAAAATAAAGCCAAAGTCCATTAGAAAGAATCAAGTGAGCATAAAAATGTCAACTAGACATTTTTTGGTGACACATTAAGCCCCCACTTTAGTGAGAATATGAACTTGCTTCAAAATCTCACTAAAATAGCCCAACATGCATATCGAGAGGGATCCTAATGTACTCACATTGGTAAGATGAAACAACAATAATCAAGAGGTATGATCAAGCCCCCAAGATTAAGATCTCATGGAAAACCAAATTTAAGAACAAAGGGAACACACGTGATGAAGAAAAGAAATGAAAGCTTTGATCATATTTCTATCTCATTGTGGATTAGATCTAAGCTGGTTGTTTGAAATAAAAAATGTGAACTCACTCTGCGGTGATGAAACTTATGGCTATCTTCTGGGTGAGAAGTCCCAAGTATACTCAATCTAGGGGCACAAAAATTCTAGTTTTCCATGGGGTGAGAAATCCCAAAAGGGGAGATCCATATGCTAGTTCATATGCACTCACAAACACATATGTGGCTCTGGGTAAAGTTGTGTCACTAAGTGGGCTTCCTGCTCAACTATCTCAAAGTTATACAAGTCCTAATAACCTTAATAAGGAACCACAAAGACAATGTTTGTTTGTGTTTCATGAGACAAGCAAAGCTTCATATGATTGGAAATCATGAAAAAATGGCAGGGTACCACAGGCATGCAAGTTCTGTTATGCAAGGTGGTAAAAATGTAAAAGGTAAAATGTTAGAAAATGTAAAATGCAAAAGATGTTCAAAGGAGTCTTGTTAAGTTCATGCAAGGTCTGCCACTTAGGCAACATTTTGTCTAACATTTCCAAGAGAGGACCAATTAAATACTAGTATATTCACAACTTAGGGGATGTAGTGTGTCACATCAGGCCACTAAGAGGAATGTAATATGCTAAGATAGATCACACTTATGGAGGACATAATAGCCAATGTCATCCACAAAGTGAAAAATGCATCATGTGAAGTGACAAGGCTACTCTAAGAACCAAAAATACAAATGAAATGATTCCAATGTATGCCCCCACTTAAAAGGAACTACTACACACTATTATAGGAGCAACTACTTTAAAGTAGCAAAGGAGAAAAGCAAAAAGAAAAAAAGACATGAGAGCCAACTTGGAAAGTCCCTATTCAAAGTCATATGTTTCAAAGTTAGGATGCTTCATGTAAATGAAAAAGAGAACAAAAGAAAAGGAGGTTTCCCCCTAGAAAGAAATACACCAATCACATAAGGGATCTATGGATTTGGAGTCAGTATGTTCATTGCTACAATGTTTCTATTAAAGAGCTAAAAATTTTCATCATTCCACAAAGCATATATAACTGGAAGAATGACACAACGAGATAAAAAAAATGGCAAAAAAAATTTGTTTTGGGTCATCATGGAAGATACATTGTGGTCTCAACACTTTGCATCATCCCCAAAAGGAAAACACAAGTGAAAAGAGAGAAAAGTAAAAGAAAAGGCTTTTGGGTCAGCATGAAGGAGACATTTCGGTCTCAATACCTTATGTCATCCCCAAAAGGAAAAATAAAAGAAAATGATGAAGTAAAAAGAAGAAGGGATCGATTGGGTCAACATGGAAGAGACATAGGGCATCTCAATGCCTTACATCATCCCCAAAAGAAAAACAAAAAAAAAGGAAATGCACGACATATACAAGAATAGAGGTACAAATAGAGGAAGTGTACATAGAGAGGGAACATCAGACACACATTACGAGGGAACATGATACACACATGCAATCAAAGAAAAATGTAAAAGGAGATAGTAATGCAAATGTAAGTCAGCCATTAACCGAGTTAGTGCATTTGCAACCTCAAGTAGGATAAGCGGAAGGTGAATATCACAAATAAGAGACAAGAACCAATGCATTACTAGGATAAGGCTAACAAATTCTTTCCACCCATCAGATATGAGGCAAGAATGAGCCATGAAAGGTTATGGGAGGGATCATGCAATAGTGAGAATGAAAAATTCTATGACTATGACATGATGAAAGGAGTTTGTTTTAAGGGATGATGGGAAAGCAATCAGTATAAGTGAAGTGATACTTGTTCAATATGTCATTCAATGTTTGACATTTTTCAGTGCAATGTCCAAGAACATGATGTTATTTGAAAAGTGGTATGTTAGAATCTTTAAGATGGATGAAAAACCTATTCATAGGCGGTAAGAGTAGAAGGCCCTTTTTTAAAATCAACTGAAGTTTCCTTTCACATTTAGGTGGAGGACAAGTAGGAAGATTGAGATTTTTCAATTTGTAAGGTCTTTTTCATTTTTTGGGTTCTCCTTTTCCATGAAGGGAAGGAGGGAAAGGACCCATCGGGAACCTATCATCCTTGTCATTAGAATCATGTAAAGGTTGTTCAAAAGGAAGGAGAAAGTTCAAGTCGGGAGGAGAATCAAAGATTACCATACCATTGTCTCGAAGTCTCCAATATTGAAAAGGAGAATTATTGTGATCAGGAGAATATTTATATCCTAATCTTGTTGTGTTTTCTTCTTGTGGTTTTTGTTCAAAAAGTTGGTGAATTTTATGTTCTATTTTTGTATTTCAACCTTGTCTACTTAATATAGTAAAGCCCTTGCCATACGTTTCTTCAAGGTTGATGGGAGTGTTCGTAACATTGTTATCATAAAATGGGTGAGGGTGTGGTTGTTTAGAGGAACTAGGTCCACTTGATGGAGGGAACTTAGGTCCTTCATTATTTTTTGGGTGAAGAGAACCAAATGTATCGGGGGGTGCAACAGTAAGGAGGTTTTGTGACATCATGGATGGGTAAAAGGTTGCATTGGCATCAAGGTTATCAAGACATTCGTTTAAGAAATTGTTCATAATCTTCTCCAATGATGTCTACATCATGAGGAGGAAAATCATGAGGATTTGGAGAAGCATGAAAAATCTCAAGATCATTAGGATCACAACCGAAGGAACTCCAAAACTTATTAAAGGAAAAATCCATGATGCAAGGAAATTAAATGCAAGAAATAAAAAATTTGGAAAGTATAATAGGGTACAGTAATAGAAAAAAAAGTATTGAAAATATGTAGAAATTACCATCAAATAAAATGCAAAGTATGCAAAAGGACTAAGTTTCCCAAGGTAGCGATTTAGTCCCATTGGTGATTATTTTATTTTATTTTAAAAAAATTAAATGCAATTATATATTTTAGATGAAAAATTCAACTACAGTATGTAAGTACAAACTTTTTGTGTTTTGGAATGCAAGCTAAGTGAGCTTTTCACTAATGCAATGTTAAAACCCTAGGATGCAATTTAATCAATGCAAGATGTAATGAAAATGGAACCTAGGATGCCTATTCAAATAAGAAAGGAATATGTTCAAATGACAAGTACACCAAAATGTAAACGATGATTTTGGTTTTCCCTCACAATACTTTGCTCCTCCTAGGGATTTTCACCTATATGGAGAAAGAGGATTAGATGGGGTCCAAAAATGCAATGGTTTACATTCCAAGTTAAGGTAAATGAGATGTATTATTCCTAGTTAAGATGTTCTAATGCTTTCATTTGAAATTGAAATGATCTAATGATGCAAAACTTAGAAAATGTAAAGTGTTGGAAAACACAATGTAATATGCAAAAATTCCTAAAAATGCAACGAAATGAGGAAATAAGAAAATAGAATTAAAGAGGTGTGCCTAGAATCCTAAAAAATTGGCTGAAATATCGACTAGGACACTTCGGCCAAGTGGGGCAACTTAGTCCCAGTTTCAAGAAACTTTGCCAGAATGAGAATCTGCTAAATGGTTATCCAGAAATGTTAAAGTCACTTTTTAGGCCCACAAGCGAGACTAGTCCACCACTAGTGGGGATTTAGTCCTCCTACAAATCTTGGAAAATTTAGGATAGAATATTGTAGCCTCAGGTATGCACTTTCTTTTCTGATAGGTGTCCGCACTTGATTTTACAGAAAACAGGGTAGAAAGTCTCTCCAAGCTTGAACTAGGGTTGTGTTGACTTGATTGACTTTGTAGACTTATTGACAAACTTTCAACACCTATTTGCTTGATAAATTTGCATACAAAAGTCTGAAAACACACATGCAAAAGAGGAAAAATAGTTGAGGGTTATAGAATAGGGGTTTTCCTTGGTCAAACCTCACTTTGGTAATCAAACCCTAAACAATGAAATGAAAGAGTATGACAAATAGATAAAATGAAAATTTCATAAACTTACCACACCTTTGATGCCCAAAATATGAAGATATACAATGAAGTGCTCCAATAGACTTGATAATGCTTAATTTTCTTGAACTCTTATGAATAACTTGATGAATGCTGTAGTGCTGTTGAATTAGGAGAGTATGTGGAGATGCAATTTATGAGGGGAAAATCCCTTATTTATACCTAATTTTATTAAAATTTCTTGAAAGTAACATGTCACAAGATGACCTCAAGGGTAAGAGGACAAATTCTTGTTAGAAATTTAAAATTATTTTGAGTTTTGTGTCAAAAAGGACTAAGTCACCCCTATTGGTGACTTAGTCCCACTTCAGAAAATTAAGTTGTCAGTAATTTCAGGGCATTTATAGTTTTCCAATGGGAATATTCTCAAAAACTCAGTTGAAAATGGTCGGAAAGTGCATTAAGGAGTCAAATAAAGCATAAGAAAGTTGTAAATAGTGAAATTAAGCCTAGAAAAGCATGAAATCTTGTTACAAGACTTTACAACACTTCAAAATAAGAATTAATAAGTGATGAAAAGTTTATTTTTAGGTGAATTGTAATGAATAGATTATAGAAAAGTGTAGAAATTTTTTACAACACTTCACAACACCTTCAGAAGACATCATAATTTGAATGTTTAGGACCTAATGTGAATGTTCTGATCACATTACAACATTAAACCTAGGAAAAATCAAGCCAAATTCCATTAGAAAGACTCAAGTGAGTGTTAAAATGTCAAGTATACATTTTTTGGTGACATAGTTTCCACATATTTGATCAATACTTTTTTATGACACTTTTTAGGAGGAAGAATTTTTATTTGGTCAGCATTGTGTAGGTATGGCCATATGCAAAACATGCTTTTGTCTGATGGAAAGAACAATGGTTTCCACAATACATTGATAAACCTCCTCTTTGATGACATACATAGCCAAATGTAAATTCGCTTTTCTCCACATATGTTGTTAAGATCTTATTCTCATGAAATTCAGATACAATAAGCATTATTCAGAATTTCATCAATTTTATCTTGTAAATTTTAAATACTTCAATGCTTTGATCCACTTCAAATATTCTCATCTTGTTTCCTTTGTTTACAAAGTTAAAATTTATAAAAAATCATATATTTAGGGTTTTGAAAGCTATTCAAAATTTATTTCAAAACATATCAAATGTTTTAAAATTTAAGTCATTTGAATTTTAGCATTTAAGGAAAAATTCTCAATTTCAGCTGGAGGAAAAAAAAAGTAATTTCACTATGGGAACATGGAGCATCCTAGAGTCATGAAAATTTTCAAGGGACCACAATCAATTATTTTGGAAGTTGGTTTCTTACGGATTTTGAATAGCTTTCCAAATCAAGGTACTTTCTTTTTAAACTAGCCTACCAAAGCATATAGTGGGAAAAATAAATTTTTAAAATATTGCACAAAATGAAATCGACATCCAAAAAAATTGAAATTGCAAAAATTTGAGGCCAAAACACCAACTAGGTCACCCTTATAATTTCAAGATTTGCAACTTTTTTGGGGTGCCAAATCTAACTTGATAGTAGTCGCAAAATAATTAAAAGGCATACTAGAACTCTTCCAATGACCATGAAAATGCACAAATATATAGACTAATCCTTCATATTTTGAGGTCTTTTATCCTGAATATCAACATTGTAAGTTGATTACACACAAGGTTTAGGGTTTTATTTGAATGAACTTGTCATCCAAAATCCCTTTATTATCCTCAGATGTCTCATTTCTCCATTGACTTCTTGGTTTGATTACCTGTGGTATAAGTTAATTCTTGAGTCATGGTTGTACGTTTCTTACCAACCTTATCGTTTAGAGCTATTCGGTCATTTTCGGTCACAAGGTGTCTTAAAATATTCCCAAAGTCGACCTTTAATCTTTGCATATAAATGACTTATGCTTAAGTCATGAATCCTCGAGGGGTAAGATCTCATCAGCCTAGTCAAGACCCCTTTTTAAGATTAACTATTGTATTTTCGTGTAGATTTGATGATCATGAGATCACGAGATTCAATCTGAACTGTTCCCCACTGGCCCATCCATTTCAAATGAATGCAATTTAATTGTTTTGGGGTTAGCAAAATGACACCATGTGTATGTGGGCCTAGCCAATATGTCTCATCTCAATGCCCAGAACTTTGAGATTGATAGTGTTAAGCAAGTGAAGAAAGATGATCACAACCATGTGCGCTCTATGGCTACCAGTGTGTCCAACCCTCTTGTACATGGGGAAAGTCTTGTCAATGATTTCCTATTCGTTGTTCATCCGAGCTAGAGCCATATTTTGAATTCAAATGAGTTTGACTCAATCTGAGTCATTTGAGTAACCTAGCTTAGCTATGGATATATGGAATGTATTCAAAAAATGTAAGTATGCCCATTACAATTGTTTTGCTTTGCACAAATGGACATTAAAGGCATAGGTGACTCGTAAACCTATTTAGTTCCCTTCAAAATTGTGTATACGGCCAACACTTGCGTGTATGAGCTTTGGAGGATGTGTCAAGGGAAATACAAAGAGCTAAGAAGCGAATTGTAGATATTATCTGGGCCGACATTAGGGTTTTTTATGGCTGAAAGAAGTAAGTACCATAAACGTAATTTTATGCATTTACAATTTTCTGAGTTAGGGCTTGCTTTTAATTTTCTTTAAAACAAGTGTGTTTCATTGTTTTTCTTTCATTGCTTTAAAATTAGGGTTAATCTTTGCATTTAAAAGTCATAGCCCTATAAATTTCCCAAACTTACCCCTCGTCCTAAGTTGTAAGTTGCAATTAGGAGTTGAGTAGTTAAAATTCTTCTGAAACAACTCTTACGTATTCAAGCACATGACTCCCAAAATTGAAGGTGCTTCTTCCTCTACCTAGTCTAAAACCCTTTCTCAAGACGTAACTGATTTTTTACACCAATCTACTAGTAAAAAACCAGAGGAAAGGGTCTTGTTTTGTGGCCCTACTGTGAAGGAGGGTTTGATAGATAAATCTTTCTTTATAAAGGATGTTGGTGTACCCTATACGAGATGGCAGATGTTTGAACATTGGTTTGGAAATAAAAACCTAGGGTCCCCTTTTAGTAACCCATGGAATCTGAATATGGGGAGACTAGTTGTCCCTAGTCTGTACAAGGATGTTGACCTCTTGAAGGATATCGTATGAAAGTATGATCTAATTTCTAGCGCAGTCAAAACATATGATGGGGTGGTTATGGTAAAAATAACTAGTGAAGAAATTGAAAAGGTTTTTGACCTACATGAAAGGAATTAAAATATGCTTCCTTTGGGTATGGATACTATCAAAACAAAGTACAACAATACCAAGGTATTCATTAGATCAAAAAAATTTCCCCTGGGTATGTGTACGATCATCATGGAAAAAATAGGCCCTTAAGTGGCAAAAAAAATAAAAAATCAGAGTTAGGCAACTTTAGGGTAATTGCAGGATCATCATGGAAAAAACGGGCCCTTAAGTGGCAAAAAATTCAGAAAAAAACAGAGTTAGGCAACTTGATGTAAAAATTTGAATAAGTTCTCTATATTGTTTCAAAAATATGTAAGAATAGAATCTGTAGCAAATTGAATGTAGTTTCTCAACTACTAGGTTTGTTTAAAAAAAAAAAATCTATTTGGTGAAAATTTGAAGTTTCAATGTGGTGGTACTTAAATTTCAGGGAAAAAATAAGTAGGTGTCTGTCTGACCACCCTAAGCACAATAAAATGATAATGTTTTTTATAAGATTTTAGATATAAGTAGAGGACTCATGCTTTGATGTGATGCATCTTTTTTTATAATTTTTTTCCAAGTAAATAATTAATTATGAATTTCTTATTACAACTTTTTTAAAAATATAAAAAATTGTATGTTTGACCATCTTAACTTGGTCAAAACTTCATGAAATTCAATTTTTCGTTTTTTAATCCTATATTATGTGAAGGATAGAATGTGACACATGTTTGGATTCAAAAATATGATATTGTTTGAAAGCTATAGATGTTTTTCAATCACCTATCAATCGACTTTAGTCGTAATTTGAAAAGAAAATGAATAATAATTAATTATTAAATTCAAAGTAAAGCATAATTTATATTGTTGGAAAGCTAAGAATATACTTTAAAAACCCTTTTCGTTTCATCAATTTTGGGTAAAAAGATAGTCGTCAGCCACATACCCATCATATTGCCACTTTTTGGCCCACCATGATCCTGCACATACCCTTGACATAAAAATTTGAATAAGTTATATATATTATTTAAAAAATATGTAACAATAGAATATATAGCAAATTGAATATAGTTTCTAAACTACTAGGTTTTTTTTTTTTTAAATCTATTTGGTGAAAATTTGAAATCTCAATGCAATAGTACTTAAATTTTAGGGAAAATATAAGGAGGTGTCTGTCTCACCACCCTAACCACAATAAAATGATAATATTTTTTATAATATTTAAGATATAAGTAGAGGACTCATGTTCAGATGTGATGCATATTTTTTTGTAATTTTTTTCCTAGTAAATAATTAATTATGATTTTTTTATTACAACTTTTAAAAAATATAAAAACTCGTATGTTTGACCACCTTAACTGGGTCAAAACTTCATGAAAATCAATTTTTCTTTTTTTAATTCTATAGTATGTGAAGCATAGAATGTGATGCATGTTTTGGATTCTAAGAATGTGATGCCATTTGAAAGCTATAAATGTTTTTCAATCAACCTATTAATAAGGACTTTAGTCATAATTCAAATATAAAATGAATAATAATTATTAATTAAATTCAAAGTAAAGCATAATTTATATTAGTGGAAAGCTGGGAATCTCCTTTAAAAACCCTTTTCATTTCATCAATTTTGGGTTAAAAAAAGGTCATCAGCCACATACCCTACAAATACTCATCATATCACCACTTTTTGGCCCATCATGATCCTACACATACCCCTCTACATACTATAGTGGTTGGAATGGGGAAAAAAAGGAGGGTTAAGATTGATGATTGAGAACTCGAACCTTTCCCAATGAGCTATTTTTCCAATTACTTCATAAATACCGTATACTCTTTTTACCAAATTGTGGGTGCAGACCCACCTGACACATTGCAAAAGGAGTATAGCTACCTGACCACACATATGCAACACCCACCATACATTATTGTTTATTATTATGCAACCTATCTAGTTGATCACATCCATGAGGGTTGAGTTAAATTGCAAGGAGGAAAACAATGGGTAAAGTTCTAGTGGTACTCATTGTTAATGCATATGTTCTTGTACAAGGGACAAAAATCCTTTGAGAAGGAGATTACGTTGGAAAGGGAAAGAGATGGTGTCAACTTACATGTTCAGTGTTGGACATGTATCTTGGATAAAGATGATAAGAGGTACAACTTTGTAATTTTTAGAAATTATTTTGCATCCAAGATAAGGATGGACCTAGTATATGAACCACCTAGGGTCCCTAAGGAAATCCATGAGTTCTTGAGAGATAGGGAGTTAAGGCCAAATTTGAATTTAAGCCATAATTGGGGAGATTTAATTTTGTATCATGACAAGACAATTTTTAGGATATATGGAAGTGGTTTGGGCCCATACGTTTTTCCTATAGATGTTCCTTTGAGAATGGGTTTCCTTGAGATCATGAGGTAGTTGGGATCTACATAAGAAACACATCTACCTACATCAACAAGGAAGGGGTTAGTCTTCCCAGAGTGGACTGTATTTATAGATTACATTGTGACAAAATGGGTAGTGAAGGAACTAGAACATCTACTAGCTCCTTATGAACTGATGACTGTGATCTTGAGGAATCATGACCCTGAGGGCTTCATCAATAAACTCAAATCAGATAAGAAAATGGGTACCTTTGTACATGGTTTTGATTACCCTGGGTATATCATCAGGAATCTCTTCAACTTTGAGGGACAAGATGAAAGAAAAGCCAAATACTCAGCTTATAAAAATATGGTGGAGGCTAATAAGAAGAATAATCCTCAATATGACCCTCTTCCAAATATACAAGGTGATTTCAATAAGGCCATTTATGTCATGGATAATTTTGAGAATGTTGTTGGTGTTTTGAGAGAGTAGCAGGAAGTTCCTGATAAAGGAAAGGAAATGGTGGTTGAAGAAAGTGTTGAAGTGACATTAAAAGAAAGACCTACATATCAACCACCCAAATAGTTGAGGATCTATTCTAGGAGGAAGAAAGTAGCAACTGAGGAGAGAAGCTCAGCGGCCCCTGTCGCCTCTGAAGAACCAAAAGTAGACTCTCCCAAGAGTGCAGTGCCAACATTCGCCCCATAGGATTCTTTACCTATAATTGACATTGATTCACCTCAAAAGAACCAAAGAACTCAACCAAAAGGAGTGGTTGATTATTATGACACTGAAAAAGATGATATCTTTGTCACCTCTGAGGAAATGCAGATAGGAATGCTTCCTCATGAGGGAGCAGTTGCTTCAAGTTTAAGACAAAGCATCCTTAGCTTAGGGAATCTTGACATTTGTGGATTGAATATTGTAGATGACTTGAGGGTAGAGACCAGTAAAGATTTTAATAAGGAAGATGATTCATTCATTGAAACCTCTACGTTCTAGGATTTCTGGTGGAAATCCAAGGTTGCAGATTATGCAAAGAAGGTGGCCAATGAAAGGAGCTTGCACCATGAATCACCTAAAAGTGTCATTGAGGAAAATGTAAGAAGCATTATGAAAGATGAGTTTAGAAAGATCAATGCCAAAGAGGGCAGAGAGCTTGTGAGAAAGAGTGGTGTGTTGTTGTTGCTAGATTGGAATATTGCTAATGCTATTGTTTTAGATGCAATTAGAAGGGTTGAAAGACCTCTTGTACAAACAAAAGAAGTGTTGAAAATGTCACTTCAAGGTTCATCTTTTAGTGAGGATTGGGATGCATTGGCGATATGGTCACTATCTTTGGCGTCTAGGAAACTAGTCTTGACTGAGCCATTAGAGCTTAGTGGACAACTGCTTGTAAAAGGAGATTTTGATAATCCAACATTGGAAGTTACAAACATGGTTGTTAGTTTTGCTAGGTTTAGCCAGTAAACTGTTGAGGGTCTTACCTTGGAGAGAGATAATCTTAGAGTTAAGTATAGTGAACTCCTTAATGATTATGATAGTAGCCAACAAAGAGTGGCTACACTAGAAACTAAAATGGCATTCTATAAAAAAAGAGAGGAAGTGCAAAAGGAATGGGGCCAACCTAGCTCAAGCCACCCACCTTTAGTCTCTCAAATGACATCTATGCAACACTCACTTCATAGTCAGGTTCTAGCCATAGTAGCATATAATCAAGGGCAAGAATCAAGTGCAAAGGAAGAAATAAGTAGACCAAGCTCTAATTCATCTGATATACATGAACTACTTCTGCAAATTGAGGTATATAAGAAGTTTCAACAGAAAGCTCAAGATGCAATGTATGAGAACATATCAGAGGTTGTCGGTACTACCTTAAAACATTTAATTAAAAAGATTCAAGAAAGACTCAATAGTGAGCATGAAAACTATGCTTTGATGGTGCGTGCAATGAGGCTATCTAAAAAAGATAAAATGTTGGATATACCAACCTTTAATAAATGGGTCCCAAGAGCTGAGAGATTGAAGTTGATTTTAGTGGGAGCTGGCCAGCATGAAGATAAATACCCTCTAGTGCTTCTAGTTTATGGTTTTGTGTGCAAGTTGAGTGAATAGAAGTTTCAAGGATATGCAGTCCCACTTGAGAAAAAGATAATAGAATTATTATATCAATATACTCACTAATTTAGCACCACTGCTAGATATTGAGGTTACAAATTATTAAGTGAAACAATTGCAGACATGGAAGAGGGAACTGGATGAGGTTATTGATTCCTAGGTTGGTGAAATTTGCAAAGAATTTAATATTGATGTCTTCAATAACACCTTGGGGAGGTTAACATTTCTTATCAACTTTCTGGAGGATTTTTATAGGGAATCCAAAGCAATTGTAACCAAGTATTCCCCTTATAGGAAAGCCATGGACCAAATTATGGACTTTGACTGGCCATCTAAGGAAGAATATGAAGAATGGGGAAGGTTGTATGTTGGGAAGATTGTTTTGTGAAACATATACTAGGTCATGTATTGTAAAGATCTGGCCTTAGATATTGCAAAGATAAAACATATGTTTCACAAAAAAATATCAGCTATTGATGATGTGGAATGCCAATTGAGATGCTGACTCACCTATAGTCCACATTATTTTGTCATTTTGCTTGATGAACTGGACACTTTATTTTGACACAACAAAGTTGCTCCTTATTGCAAATGTAAATATTCTTTGTCTTATGTGTATTCCCCCCATTTTTGACAATTGCAAATATATTGGAATTTGGAATATACCTTCTGGCAGTCCAATTTGATATTGACATGTGTATACTTTGCTTGAGGCTTTTTTTTGCTCTATTATTCTATAAAAGGGAATTCAAGGCCACTTTGTGTGAATCTTTTGTTGAAATTATGGAGCTACATTAAGAGAATTAGAAAAACATAGAGCAAATATGTTGAGCCTTTATCTAATGTTTTAAGTCTAGACAGTAAATTTAGTTAAATGTATAGTTTTTGAGTATATTTGGATGATAATGGATATTTTATGAGCCTATAGTCTCTCCCTTTGGTTTTGTATCAAAATTATTAAAGAAAATATTGATCGAGGATCATTTCATTAATTGTCATCGTGTTATGCTTTGATGTGTGATATGGTTTTGGCTCTTGTTCATGGAATAAGTTACAATTCTTAAATTAGATCATAGGTTCTTATATGAAGTCATTTGGATTTGATAAGTAGTCTTTAGTATTCAGTCATTTATTTTTGAATTGCAAGGTGATATCACTAGATCGTATTTTCTCAGAATAAACATGCCTTATGTTTTAATTTGCACGGACTCCTAACCCATTGATAATGACACTAATCTTTAACCTATTTAACCTTTCTCAGGGTTTTAGTCCTTTGACTTAAGAACAATCTTTTAAAATAATCATTGACCCACCTGTTATTTGCTATTTTTTTGCATTCTCAACTTAAGATGCATAATTAACTCAAATAATTTCTTCCTTTGTGAGTGATTTCATCTTATTTGCAACAAATGAGAATCTGTCTGCCTTGATTTACAATGTATGTGTAAATTGTTGAAATGAGTTATCAATTTGGAATTGTGGGAACACCCTTCCGGGTTTGGAAGAACCTGAAGTGTAGGAGATAAAGAAGTACACACTTTATCTCATTTGTTGGCCACTCATATGGCAAGTATTTGAGAATTTAGTTTGGAAGACTCAAAGATATTTGCTAAGGCTTGCTTGGTTTGTTAAAATTGACCAACATGCTCCAAAAGTTTATTGCAAAAAATGACTTGAAAAAAATCATTCTAAGGTGTTAGATATCAACATTCAGAATGGCCCACTTGGCCTTTTTCTACAACTACACCTGTCTGAACTCAACTGAAACTCACCAACTTGCCTCCTTGAGAAAATATTAAATTTGATTCTAGGAAGTTGTAACTTGGAGGATTGGTTCTTTTGGGATCCATGAATATGCATATTCATTCAAAACAAAAATTTAGTAAACCTCTTCCTTCATAAAATATCAAGTATCAAAGTTCACTTCTCTGAACATTTTGGAAATGCAGTCATAAAAATTGTGTAAAACCCATTTGGTTTTGGCTTAAAAAAAAAATGATATTAGGTGTTATGACCCTAAAAATCTATATGGAGTTAGATTAAGATAGGGAAAATTCAATATACCAATTAGTTCATCACGAAAATATTTTAGTTGATAAATGTTGGTCTCCAAAGTAAGTCTCTTTACAAGATTTTACTGTTTGTAGACAACAAACATTCCTCAGATCCCTTTAACTTGATACTTTGAAACCTTGTCAAAACTAACTATAAGAAGCTGAAATCAGGCATTCAAATTCACATATGACAAATTAACATGCTTGCAAGGTAGTTTTGCATGAAATTACACTGGCATCATTTTGTGATTCTTCAAAGTAAGCCCTTGAAGAAAATTTCACAATTTGTGTTTCTAAGTGTTGCAAGTCATTTTCTTCATTATGGGAACCTAAATTTTTTCAAAAATGGTAACAATTTTTAGGTTCGAACATTGTGAAGGCTATCTATGGTAGGTATTGTTTTTAGTACTCAAGGTATCTTGTATATGAGTTAGATCTTCATGTATTTTCATTATTTTTTCTTGAAGGATATGATCAAGCATTGTTTGAACACTTAGCACAACACTTGTGGTTAAGTTTGGCATATAAAAATAGGTATCAAAGGTATGGTCCATACCTAGTGAACTAATGCCAACACCAAAAGTAAGGGAGCTTGATAACCTAAGATCTAGAACAAGTTTCTTATCATGTGA
The DNA here is from genome assembly GCA_007258455.2 of Sequoia sempervirens. Lineage (NCBI taxonomy): Eukaryota > Viridiplantae > Streptophyta > Pinopsida > Cupressales > Cupressaceae > Sequoia > Sequoia sempervirens. The sequence continues at coordinate 249,305,148 of VDFB02000008.1, forward strand.
TGTAATGAGTCTTGCACTTCGTCTAACCACAATACTAGCAGTAAGACACTAAGTACTCATACAAGGGATAAACCACAAAAAATGCAATGAACACAGTATCATATGCTTGCAATTACACTTGAAATGAAAGAAATTGGAATAAAAACAATTTTGGAAACTGAAACAAAAAAATAAAGGAAACCCACAAAAACATAGAAAAGCAATTTTAGACCCTAAAAACTAGAGAGTGAAAGTTAGCAGGGACTAAGGCACCATGAAGGGCATCTTTGTCCTCTTGGTGAGATTTTGAAGTTCTAGAGTTTGAAACAAATAGTAAAGAGCAAAGAGAGACTTCTGAGGAAAAAATCCTGAGAGGGACTAAGATACCAAGAAGGGCATTCTTGTCCTAGCAGAGGTATTTTGTAGAAAAAATAGTGAATTCTATAATGTCAACAGTTTTTATAGATTTCCTATGCAAGTTACTGATGCTTTAAAATAGAAAATTATGTATATAGCTGCAAGAAAAGTAAATAGGAACAAGCATTTGAATGTAATATTGAATGCAATTGTATTCAATTTTCAATGCAATGTTTCTAAATGCAATTAAGATGATGAACAATGCACTTTTTTAGTTTTTCAATGAAATTCAATGATGCAATAAAGTAAAGATGCAACCTATGTGCACTTTCACTAATACAAAGATGAGAAACCCTAAAGGAAATTTGACTAATGCAAGATGCAAGAAACCCTAGATGCACATTCACTAATGCAAGATGCAATCTAGATCTAAATATTTTAATGGAATCCAAATTATAAATGAAATAAATGCTCACACGTCAGGTTCACCAAAATGATTGGTGAAAAAATCGACACCTTGAGATATCATTCTTTCTCCAACCAAATCATTCAAGCATTTCCTAGGAGTCCCAATTGGATTGACTAACAACCTCACAAGCTGAGTCCATTCACAATGAGGAGGACCTAGGAGGGGTTTCTTTTATCTTTAAAGGGGTTCACCACAAAGAAAATTCTTGGAAGAGACAAATGAACATTTAACCTACAAACCCTAGTTATGCAAGCTAAATGAAGAGTGTAAATAATGTAATTATGCAATAGGGAGATATGATGTGTGTACCTAGAAAGTGTGGAGATGTTTTGAGTATTTTTGAAATTTAAGTTGTTTACAAATGCCATGGAGGGAAAATATGCATAGAGTGACATATTATTCTCACTATTGTTTTTCAGGGAAAATAAAAAGTCTTCGGATCTCGGAACCATATATCGAAAAATATCTAAAAAATAGGAATGGGATGACTACGATGCCCAAGATGGAATATTAGTCCCATTCTAGATTTATGAAAACTCTAAATGTGATCTTGAGCTCCAAGGACTATAGTTACTTCCCTTATGGTCTCAGGTTCTGAAACTTCCAAATAGGGCCAATAGGTGAGTTTCCATGAAGATGACAACTTTGAAATGCAACTTCGCAACTTTTACAACTTTGTACTCTTAGTGATCTTCAAGAATTCAAACTATATCTTCAATCAAAATTATGCAAGATGGGAAAAACTTGTTGTTTGTTAGTGAATGGGGGTTTTCCTTGGTCAAACCCCTTGTTGGTATTTTAAACCTTGAAAATAAATAGAAATAATGAAGGAAATGGTGAATGAACAACATGCAATGCTACAACTCACCAAACCCTCATGTTGTAAAGTTTGCAAACTTGTGTGCAATGGCTACAATGGATATGGATGTTCAACAAAATGAATGATCTTGAATTTCTTTCTTGAATCAAAACCCTACATCTTAAATGTTAGCACAACAAAACAAATGATGCAAGGAAACTCTTTGATATGATTCTTGAATCTTGATAATGGATCCAAATGCTTATTGAATAGCTCTTAAATGATTGGATTCTTAGATTGCTTGATAACTTGTTGGGGTAAAAAATGAGAGAAGGAACCTTGTATTTATACTTACTTATACTTAATATCTTGAAATTACATCACACCAAGTTGACATATGAATTTATTAAATAAAGGAGGCTAAATCCCACTGTAATTTGAAATTAAATCCTGAAAAATGACTTCAGGGGGACTAAGAAGCCCGAGGTGGCATCTTAGTCGCAAGTCTTAAAAACTTGGGGCATAGACACCAAAAAAAATCCCAATTAGAATATCTCAAAATAGGGGTTCAAAGAGTTTTGGGGGACAAAGACACCCTAGGTGGTATTTTAGTCCTAGCCCAAAAATCAAGGACACACTGATGGAGTCAGTAAATTATCATTTATGCATTGGATAATGTTAGGATTATCCTATAAAATATGTCATTAATAGGGCTTGAGGACACAAAATATTACCAATTAAACCATAATGAAGCATAAATAAAGCAAGGCGGGCCCAAACAAGTGTGAAAATGAAAGGTTATTCATTTTACTACAGTACACCATTACAATATAACCATTTGGACTTATATTTCTCAAATCCTTGCATTGATTATTTTCTCTTTGGATAGATGTAAATTCAATGGTAGGGATTTGTATGGAGGTCATGCTCATATAAGTGACTTCATCACCATTACACAATAGTACATTGGAATTTCCTTTCTTGAACCTTTGCTTTTTTTTTATTGTTAGGGTTTCTTAGTGATTATTCCATTTCCACATGGCATATTGATAAAAGAAACCAAGAAATAAATCATTTTGTTTTTAGTTAACTCTTACTAACATACAAGCTTGGAATAAATGTTTAACTACATTACTTTAAGTTTGAAGAATTTTGTTTTTTTTATTATAATACATTCATTGAGCATTGTAGTACAAAGCTTCTTATGTTGAAACCCATCTTGTAAACTTGCTTGAAGATACATTTAGGAGGCTTCATAGTTTTTTTTTTAATTTATACATCCATTTTTTTTATAGTAAATGACATTAAATTCTTTTCAAAATTGAATTGATTTATCAATTATAGTTTTATGATGATTAAATATTTTATTTAGAAGGGGTTAATATGTGACATTTTTATTTCTAAGAATAATAGATTATGATGCAATGTTTAGGTATGGATAGTTTAGGAAAACTTGGATTGCTATTAGTGACATAACCAATTTGGAGAGTACCTTGAGCCAGTGTGAAACACTTTTGGGTGTTTTCGCTCAAAAGTAGAACTTTAGTATAGGAATATAAACATTGGTGGACTGAAAAATTAGTTTCTACCTAATTACATCTTATGATTCAATCAATTACTCTGAATTTCCAGTTGATCACTCTAAATATCCAATAGAGAAAGTTTCTATTTTCTAAAGATAAAATCATAAATATTTTGGTCTAATTTATGTTGCAATTTGATGTCTTGAATATCCGATAGAGAAAGTTCCTACATTCTAACGCTAAAATAATAAACCTGCATGGTCCAATTTGAGGTCCAATTATAGGTATTTGTCCTTTTAATTATACTTTCTAACATTTGGCTTGATACAAATTGTTACTTTAGAATTATGGTATTTCTTTTCTTCTAATTTTTTCAATCCTCATTTCAAGCAAGAAATCCAAATATGCTATCTTTAGATGGAGACTACATTTTTCCACCATAGGTTCTATCTAGTAACACCATAAGCTCAAGTATTTCCATACTCAAAGAAAAAGTAGGAGTCATGCAATGATGAGATACTCATTTTTGGAGCTTTGCTCAAGAAATTTAAATGTTTGGCTATGTGCATAGAGAATGTTCATGGAGGAGTGCAAAATTTCTTACAAATTAATTACTACAATAGAGTTTGAGGTGAATTGCACCTACTATTTTATGCTGATATGGATATGTTCTAACCTATAGTTAAATTTTGTAGCATATATATAAGATAAATAGTTGTTTATATATCATTCTTTCTAATTCAAAATTGTTATAACTTATTCTAGGAGAAAATCATAGGCAAAGCCTATACATAAGACACCATTGTTTCAAATTCAATTTTTTTGGTTCTTTCATAATTGTTTGCTTCACTTATTTGATCTAAGACATCCTACTTCATTTATTTCATCTAAGATAGCCTGTTGTACAAAATATTCTCTCAAAATCATAGTAAAATCCTTTATTTTGGCAAAACTATTTAGAATCTTCCCATCATAACAATGAACAAAAGAATTAGCCATTAACCTAAAATTTGTAAGAGTTTCATCAAATTCTACTTTTCCACTCTCTTTTCCATTGTAAATTGTATTTCTAGTTTCATCCATGTAGAACTTCCTTAGCCTATAGATCCCACTGTTAGCCATAACTTTACTAGGTGTCAAGGATAGCTTCAAATTTTTTTCTAAGAAAATTTTGAAAAAATTTGACCTTACCAACTACAATGTGTTCAAAATATCTTTAAATTTATTCTAAAAAAGATTTTCTTAGAGTATAATGCATAGCTTTGAATTAACCCTTTTGCATTAATTCTATATCTTTGATCAAATATTTCAAGCTTGACAACCTTCATCAAGAATGAGCAGACATGGGCTCTCTACAAGTAGTTTTCCAATATGCTTAGCCTCTTTAGGAAGGCTCACATTTGTCTCACAAGTAAGGTATACAAAGGGATTGTAGCCAATAACAAGGACACTTTTTCTCCTATATCAATCACTTGTGAGATAAATGTGAGCCTTCATGAAGAGGCTAAGCATATTGGAAATCTACTTTTAGAAAGCACAGGTCTAGTTGTTCTTGATGAAGTTCATCAAACTTGAAATAGCCAATCAAAGATATGAAATTCATGCAAAAAGGTTAATTCAAAACTGAAAATTATACTCTTAGGAACTCTTTTCCATAATAACTTCAAAAATATTTTGAACACATTGTATCTAGTATGGCTGAATTTTGTCAATTGTTTCTTGGGTAAAAACTTGAAGCTATCCTTGACACCTAGTAAAGTTATGGCTAACAATAGGATTTATAGACTGAGGAAGCTCTTCATGGATTAAATTTGAAATAGAATTCAGAATGGAAAAGAGAGTAGAAAAGTAGAATTTTATGAAACTCTTGCAAAGTTCACATTAATTACTGATGCTTTTATTCATTGTTATGATAAGAAAATTCTAAATAGTCTTCCCAAAAAAAAGGATTTTACTATGATTTTGAGAGCATCTTCTATATAGTAGGTTGTCTTAGATCAAATAAATGAAGAATTTTTTTTTTAAAGAGCTGGCAATTTTGAATTTGATACAATGGTGTCTTATGTATTGACTCCTCCTATGATTTGCTCATAGAATAAGGTATAGAAATTTGGAATTTGAAATAATGGTATGTGAACAAATATTTAGCATATCTATTGTGCTACAACAATTAACTACATGTTGAGACATATCCATATAATCATAAAATAGTAGATGCAATTCGCTTCAAACTCTTTTGTGGTAATTTCTTTGTAAAGAAGTTTATGCTCCTCCTGGAAAATTCTCTCTACACATCAGTATGTTGGTTATTATCTTGATTTCCTATGTGATCAAAAGAACAGTGAAGTTCAATGCATAACTCATGACCATTATGTAGGGTATGATCCAGTGCTTTTTTACTTCTTACTTGTGTTCTCAATCACCATGTGCAAATGACTTAGAGGATAGGTCTTTGTCACCATTTGAAAGTAACTTTCATTTTTTTTGGACTTTTTTTTATGATTTAGTCACTATTTTCTAGTTTTCTTCCTTTCTCAATCCTATCTATAGGACAGAGGGAAATTCACAATTTGCAACTTTCTATCAATGATATTCATTTCAGTGATCTCAGTCACCTAATTCAGTGTGTTATTTTCTTCATTTCTCGATGATAAGAATTCCTAAACATTTTTTTCTCATTCACATTTACAATGCTCCTTCATTTGAAGATATTATGTTGCTTAGAAAGTAATGTTTAAGTGAATTCATATTTTCTCTTTCCCACATCTTGTTAAACTTTTAGAGTTTTTTGTGCACAATATGTAGTCAAGATGCCTTCAAATGGAGCTCTTTTGTAGAGGTAGTAGAATAACAGTGTCAATATAAAATAATAGTGTTAGTGAGAGGTATGAAAGTAGATACACTGTGTACCATATAAAAATGGATCATTAACATTTTCATGGTCTTTTAGGTCTTTCTCTCATGATTCTTGACCTTTTTTGCTTTGATTTAATGTTGTAATATTACTTAAGCATTCACATTAGGTCTTGAAAATTCAAATTATGATGTCTTGTGAAGGTGTTGTGAAGTGTTGTAACACATTTCTACACTCTTCTAGACTCTTCTCATTATAATTCATCTAAAAATCATGTTTAAATTCATTATCAAGTCCTATTTTAAAGTGTTGTAAAGTATTGTAATAATAATTCACACTTGTCTAGGCCTGTTATCACTATTTACACCTTTCTTATGCTTTGTATGACCCCTTTATGCACTCATAATACTTAATTAAGTGTATTTTTAATTGTAAACCCAACAAACAACATTAAATGTAACTTAATTCCCAACACCCACTTACAAGCCTAGAGTGGGACCCATTCGCCATAGGTGGTGAACGAGTTCCTCTTGGCTACAAATTCAAAACAATTCAAATTTTATTTTGGGTTTTTATTCAAAAATACCTCGTGTCAGCCTATGATATTGTATTATTGGGTAATTAAGGCATAAGTTTGTATAAATAAGTGTTTTTCCATCCATTTTAACCCCCATTCATCTCATTTTTTCATACAACATCAATTAGCATTCTTGCACTCAATCCATCAAAGCATCATTCAATCAATCAATTGTCAAGCATCTTGGAGCAGCCATTCACATATCTTCAAACTTCTTCAACAAGTTTGTGTTGATTGTAGGACATTTCCATGTTGTTTATTCATCATTCCTTGCTCATTTCATTTCTTTATTAAGGGTTTGATTACCAAAGTGTGATTTGACCAAGGAAAATCCCTATACTCTAACCCTTAACCATTTTTCCCCTTTTGCATGTGTGTTTGTAGAATTTATATGTAGATTTATCAATCAAATAGGTAGTTAGTATAAGTTTTCCATTGTCCATGTAGTTAAAAAATTTGGCTTTTGGATTCAATTGTGTTAGTTTTTTTGTCAAATTTGTAAGTAAATAGGTGTTGGAAGGTGGTCAACAAGTCATCAAAGTGTTCAAGTCAACTAAACCCTAATTCAAGCTTGGCGACAACCTACAGTTCATTTTCTGTAGATTTGACTCCATCAACCCAACAAGAAGACAAGTACAGATCTAGAGCTACAAGATTGACCTCTGAATTTGCAGATTTTTGGAGGATTGATTCGCCATCAGTGGTGAATGAGTCCCACCTATAGGCTCGAAAAGTTGATTTTATCAAAATCCAATTCTCGACAGTTGGAAAGCAGTTTCAGGTCCTTTAACTAATAGGATGACTGATTTTCCATCAGTGGTGAATGGGTCCCACTAGAGATCAACAATGATTTTTATCAGTTTTCAAAACCTTCTAGGATCAACATTCAACTTCTAGGTGCATTCTATTCAACTTCATTCAATTTTTTTTGCATTTGTTAATGTTTTTAGTTAATTTTTTCATACCTCACTATGTTTTCAAATATTACATATTTCATTAGTTTTTCATTCATAATCAATTAATTTAATCACTTAGTTGCATTTTCATTATTTCATTTAGTCATAATCACATCATACATCTCCTTATTTGAGTGACCACCTCAATTTTAGTGTTCTATCTCCCTCCTTTTAGGTGAAAGATCCTAAGAGTGCAAGAGAAGTACATAGAATCACAAAATTGATGGTTCATTTTGGTGAACCTGAATATTGAACACATTCTCTTTCTAATTTCAATTTCATCTTGCATCCTATGTTTCCTTCTCATCTCCATTCAATTAGGTTTTGTTTTACTTTTACATCCTACGGTTTCTAAAATTGCATTAGTGAAAGAATCTTATAGACTTCATTTTTTCATATTAAACCATTAAAAAACTAAAAATATGCATTTGTATCTTCATTTTTCATTTGAAAAGAATTAAAATCATTTTAATTTTTATGAAAAAAAAAAAAAAAATCTCATACCTAGACTCATTCGCCACCCCAAGCGAATCAATCCAGCTAGATTTTCTGCATTAAAATTTCTAGCATTTTCATAGTATTTCTTGCATTTTTGTTTCCTATTACTACCTTCTTGTTTTACTTTACATAATTCTTGTCATTAGAATTTTGTTACTCCTAGTTTTCATTTGCATTCACCCCATATTTTTTGGTACTTGTATGAGTGTTTGGTGCCCTATTTATAATACTTTAGTGAGACAAAGTTCTAGACTCATGGCTTCCTGCGAGAGCACTTTTATTGTGGACATTGGGATCTCAAGATCTCCTACTCGAGGTATGAAAAATGGTGCATTAGGCATGGATACTACCACTATTATACCTTTACCTTAACATACAATGCATGTTGACACACAAACCAATCAAATTTTTCAAGATAAAGTCATTAGTATTCATGAGGATTTTGCACATTTACAACAAGATTTATCCCTTGAAAACATTTCTAGCACTACCATACCTACAATACAAAACCTTCATTGCTTGATTGAAAGTGATGATGGATTACAAGTTATGAAAAGAATTGCTGAGATATACAAGAAACATGTTCCTTCAAATTCCCAACCAACAAATATTGTGGTTAGCCATGGACGATATCACATTCCTCCTCCTTCAAGCATAGAATCCTTTCCCACTTATAACACTCCTCAAGTTACAACAACCATGCAATAGGTTAGTCATGTGACTAGACTTCTTTCACTATTCCAACTAGCATTCCTAGTTCTTTTGTGGCATTGAATGTTCCATCTTCCACCTTCACCCCTATTAGTGTTCCCTTCACTTCTCCTAACATTTCATACATTTCATACACTCCATCACTATTTTCCCTTCCCCCTCCTACCACTTACATCGACCCCCTCATTACACAACTCTTTAACACCATTTCTTCCATGCAACAACAAATATCCACCATTAGCCAAAGTCAAAATGCTTCACCCACATTTCATGTCCGTAGTAGCCAATTATCTCTAGAGATCTTAAGAATGCAAATTCCACAAGGAATTGAGATGCCTAGGTTTGAGAAGTATGAAGGTAAAGGAGACCATACTAATCATGTTAATTCCTATACAACATTGTGTAGTGATTTTTTCCTTGACAATAAACTGTTAGCTAAAGTTTTTCCTAGGACCTTAAAGGACACTGCATTGTAATGGTTCTCAAACTTACACAATCATTCAATCTTATCATTTAATGAACTTGTTGATGCCTTTATAAGTCATTTCCAAGTCCATATGATTCCCAAAAAGACAATGGTTGATTTAATGAGATGTAAAAAAAATGCAAATGAAAAAGTAACTAAATTCATTTCATGTTATATGGCATTGTATGCTCAAGTAGATGTCAAGATTCCTCATTCACATCTTCAAAATATTTTTATCAAAAACTTGAATACTCACCTTCGGGATAAGTTGACTATGATGAAAATTCCTTTGTTCATGCATTTATGCACAACCCTTTGTGACTATCACAACTTGGTTATTAGTTGTGATTCAGATTCCACTTCTAACATAGCTTAGAAGTCTGAACAAAACAACTAGAACAACACAAAAAACTTTAGAAAACCAAATAGAGGCAAGCTTTTATAGTTCAATATGCCTCCACCAAAACCAACTCAACTAGTTCCTAATGAAGTGGTAGCTATTAAAATAGTAGTTCCCTTTACCTATGGGGACCTAAAGAGACAATTTACCCCCTTACTTGATACCCTCCATAACCCAATGAATCAAATGCTAAAACAACAAATTATCACTTTACCTATTGTTAAACTACTTGATAGCACCAAGCCTTTACCACCCACCTTTAAACCAAATCCTTATTGTCATTTTCATTACCAAAATGGACATGACACTAAATAGTGTAAGTGTCTCAAACACTTAGTTCAAGACCTCATTGATTCTGGTTGTTTTTCCATTGTGGGTGTTAATGATCAAGGCAATAAGTCTATTGCACCTCCTAATCAGAACTTACAAATTTTTACCGACCCTATGCCTAAACACAATGTTTCATTTTTCAAAGCTAGTGAACCTTCAAACACTCATTTGATGAACATTGATACAAATAATGAACAACCTGCTATTACTCCAAATGTTACCAAATTTAATCTTATGGATGAACTTGTGGGTATGATACATGTTATCCCTCGTAAGGGCCCCACCAATAGGTCTCTTGATATTACCTTTTCTTCTAGTGATATACTTAAAAAGCTTCCCGATGGTTATTTTCACATAGCTAGGCCCATTTATGATAATCCCACCAATGGGATATTAATAGATCTCGCATGTGTTGAGAATGTGATCACACAAGAATTTTTAGTTGTCATAGAAAAATGGACCCTTTGCTTGACATGGGATTAATTACGATAAAATGGAGTTAATGAGCTCTTAATCTAGTGTTGTGAGACATTTTATGTATCCACACTAGGTGTTGGACCCTTATAAATTGAATAACATGCTTTTAATGCTTTCTTGTAAAGGTGTTGTAAATTATTGTAAAGGAATTTCATGCTTTTCTAGACTTAATTAACCTATTTCTCCCCAATTCAACATTATTACATCTATCTAGAAGATTCTTAACTTAAAATTAATAACAAACTAGTGTTGTAATGTGTCTTGCACATTCACATTGGTTTTTGTGCCTTTCTAGGTTGTGTGGACCTCATTTTAGTGTTGTAAAGTGTACTTAATCACACTTTCACATTGAATTTTGTGTCCCAAGCCCTATTTTATAGTTACATCATCACTAATAGTCCCATATTAATCCACATTGTGCATCCCAAGGCTTAAATTGATCAAACACCCAACGATGTTGCATTTTAGACCTTATTTTCTTATTCCTTGGCATCTGAGTTGTCAAAATAGCCCTTGTGAGACCCATTCACCATGCATGGTGAATCAGTCCCATCCAAGTGGGACCCATTCACCATGTGTGGCAAATGAGTCCCATTTGGCCTCATTTTGAACTTTGAGCAGGAAATAAAGTGAAATTTGAGTTTAATTTTGCTTCATGTCAGCCTATGATGAAGTATTAACGAGATATTAAGGCACAAGTGTGTATAAATAAGTGTATTTAACCTCATTTTGACATCTTCTAATATATTATCCATTTCTCATCTCTCATCATTCATTCATCCACAAATCCTTCTTCTCAAGTCAAGTAACTTAAGGTTTTTGTCATTACAAGTCATTAAGAAAGCTTCTAAGGACATTCAAGGGCTAAATCTTCCTCCATTGCTATAGAATTTAAAGATCATTCATCATGGCATGGTAATTTGTTCCATTATTACATGTTTCATTCCTTTCTTTCATCATTTTGGTTTAATTACCTAGACGGGGTTTGACTAAGGCAAACCCCCATGCCCTAACATTCAACATTTCTCTCTTGTCTTGTGTGTTTGCATATTTAGGACTCTTGGAAGCTTTGAAATCACTGAAGATCAAGTTGAAAATCCATTCAAGTAATCCCTTCATCATTCAAGAAAAAATTTCAACATAAAATCACTTTTAGAACCGAATCTAATTGTTTTAGAAGTGGACACCTATAGGAAGCAGAAGTGCAGATCTAGCTCCATAGAATCTGTAGATAGGGAAATTATCCAAAGGTTTATATGTAGAGAATAAAAATAAACTAGTTAAAACCTATCAAGAACCATGAAGCACAAACTAGAATGAAAATAAAAATAAATAAACAACATGCAAACCAATTTTCAAACTAGAGTTGATTGATCTCCATGGCTCTTCTCCACCTGCATAAGAATGCAAGATTTTGAAGATTGATTGTTGAAGGAATGTTGGTTGCTCAATTCTGTAGCATAATGACTTGATGAAGATGATAGATTGGAGATGTATGGAAGATAGAAGAATGATTTTGATAGCATAAGGATGTTTGAAGATTTTATCAAAATGGCTTGTGAAAGGTTATATTTATAGATTTTTGATGTGGATAGAGATAAGATATGATAAGATTGATAAGGATTTGATTTTTGACAAAAGAGGAAACACAATGAGATGAGATAATATTTTCAAAAGATAGAAAGATTTTGATTTATTGTTTTAAAGGAATTAAAACAAGATAAGATAAGATGTGAAAAGATAGAAAGATTCTGATTCTCTTTCAAAGGAAATAAATCCTAAAAAAGATGAGAAGGATAATTGATGAATTATCTATTTAAATAAATTAATTAGATACACATGAGTTTATATTTTGGAAAGAAAGCGAGAGGATCCTTTTAATATTTTATTAATTAAATAATATAAATTATTTAATTAACATTAGAGGAATTAATAGAAATGATTTAATTAATTAAATAATATAAATTATTTAATTAGCATTAGAGGAATGGATGGAAATGATTTAATTAATTAAATAATATAAATTATTTAATTAACATTAAAGGAATGGATGGATTATGCATAGGAAGGGAATAAATGAAATTAGTCAAATAAATAAGATTTATTTAACTAATTAGATGATGACATGGGTCTCTAGGGAAAAACATGATACAAGATGTCTAAATGATGAGATGTTGTGACAAGGTATCATAAGAGGACAATATTTTGATGTCTACATTTTGCCCCTCTTTGAGATGATGTTCGAGATGATGATATTTGTGTCGAGTAACATCATTTCAAAGAAGTTAAGGTATGGATAGAGGAAAATGGATAATGATAGAAAGATAGGATGATGATGGAATGATGATGCCCCCTCAAGAGGATAGGCGGGTTGAACAAACATGGGTAGGCTCTCGAAATGAAATGATAAATGGAGGGATAAGATGAATGATGCAAGATAGAAAGTGGATGAAGGAGATGAAAGTATGCGCTATGCTGCAATGAAGGTGAGCAATCATGATGTTTGATATAGCACTAGACGTTATACACCAAGATATAAGGACCAAGGTGACGATGTGTCTCGTGCCCCAGCTTAATACAACCTTGTCTAGATGTATGAGGAAGTATACTTAGAGCATTAATGTCCTAATGCACAAAAGGTATGATGTGACCTTAGATGCAAAGGATAGTGCAAAAAGCTACTCCAACATACACAAGATATGAATATTAGCTAGAATGATACATATTGGATACAAATGCAAGATAAAATGATAACACACAGAAGCAAGCAAGAAAGCATGCACAAATGATACAAAAACAAGTAAGGAATTTCCCCTATCAAGCTGTAAATCATTGATTGAAGGATTGATTGATGATGATGATAGTGTTGTCATTATGGGGAGCAACATGTCCCTAGAGCAGCACAATATGTAAAAATTATGATGTTTTTATTGCTTCTTTGGTCAATAGATATAAAAATGGGTGTGTCATCATGTTGATATGGATAGTAAGTCTGATTGATAACTTTGTTTCCCAAAATAGAAATCAAAGAGTAGATGGCTAATAAATTTGTTTCCCCTGTACGAAAAACAAAAAGTAGATGATTGATAGGACTTCTAATAAATTTTCTTTCTGCGATAGAAAAAAAATAGTAGATTATTGATTGAAAATATTTTTGCATTTGTGATTGAAATACAAATAGGATGATGTTTTGATTGTTGATAAATTTGCATTCTTGAAAAAGAAAACAAATAGTAATTGATGGTAGAACAGATTGATATGATATCCAGATAGATAGATTTTGTATTGATTGCTTGATATGAGTTACCTAGATAGAACACTTGATATGGGTCACTTGATATGAGTCTGATGAGTATGTGTCACTGATATGGGTCATAGATAGATATACATGAGTCAAATTGATTTAGCTTGATTGAGATTGAATCATTGATATGATGTTGATTGATTGTTGATGATGATAGTGTTGTCATTGTGGGGAGTGACATGTCCCTAGAGCAACACAAGGATGATGATAATTGATTGATTGCGTGGTTGATTTGGTTTATGACAAGATTAGGATCAATACCAAAGGATGTGATTGGATAATTTGACAAGATTGATCAACTTGATTGGTATGGATTAAGGATTGACTTGCATTTGGATTATTGCCTGGATTGATTTGATTGATTTGATTGGATGAAATGGTTTTGATGAAGATGATTGATTTGGTTGAATGGTCAAATGATTGGATTGAGGTGATGGATTAAGTAGATGAAATTGGAAGAATTAATTGGATGGATTGATTTTATTGCATGGATTTTTGTTGGATATTTTATTTGATTTTAGTTTTTTTTTGTATTTTTGGGGATATCTTGATTTATTTTTTTTGGATTTTTGAAATGTTTTCATTTTTTTTTGTATTTTTGAAATTTTTTGATGTGTCAAAGGATGAAAAATTGAGTAGCCTTTGTGCTAGAGACCAATGACAAGGGGAAAACCAAGTCTAGGTGCAAGGAGATAGATAGGATTGATGGATGAAAGGGTGGGTGATGGCATACATGATAAAAGGCTCATGATATATGGATGGATGGAAATGATAGGTCATAGTGAATGGAATGGATGTATGCATCATAAAATAGCAAGGATGTGATTTCCAAATATTATGTCGCATAGGAATAACATGCCCCATTCTAGGTACAAGACTTAGGATTTTTCATGACAAAACTTATGACAATAGGATAATGATATGCTTGTTTGGAAGGATGAGGTATATAAAAAGATATCCAAAACATGATTCAAAATTTTTCCCCTATATCTTCATCAAGATTAAAATGAGAATGGTGGATAAGTGGACTTAATATGATAGGTATGTATGATAGCTAAAGATGGTAGGTAGGATGGAAATGATATGATATGAAAATGATAGGTTGGATAGATAAGACATTGTTCCCCCAAGTGTAAGTGACATAGAAGATCAACCTACACATGATTCCTATTTGCTAGGTTTGCATTGTGGTACTTATCTAGGGCACCTATTCACTAGGTTTTCACCATTGGACGAAGGGATTTCTTTTTACTTTTTTTTTTATATTTTTTTTTTTTGAATTTTTGACTTTTTGGATAGGAGAAGGGGAATATGGATAGGAGGGACTCAAGTTTCTAGTTGTGCACATGAAAGGTGATAGTCCCACTATATATGGATGTCATTGCATGGACCATGTCAAGTGCTCATAGATGTTGGTAAAGAATTGAATGAGTGTGAGATGGATTAGGTAGATGGAAAATTATGAGGTGGATTATGGAGGAAAATTATAGGGATTATATGGGACTTATGAAAAATATGAATGGTGAGGCTTAGCCAAAAGCATGGACGATAGGAAGGTGGTTGGGGAGATATGTAGGATAATGAGTGAAGGATGAGGAGATTGAGGTATGTGGAATTGTTGGGAAATGGAAGGGAACCATGACCAATGGTTGCACACACTATGATAAACGTTGAAGCTATTGATGTGGATGGGGTGTAGGAAGCAATGAAGATGTTTGCTTAGGAGATGGTGGATGAAGTGCTTTAAGTACCCACATAGACTTAGTATCTTTATGACTTTTGTTTTGCTTGTGGGTTTTAAAAATTTGATATTTTTGAATAGAGTGGGAATGTGTGTTTTGGATGGAAGGGGATGTTTGGGATTTTTGTGATGTGGATGCCTTGTTTGACTTGATTTCTTTTTGCTTAGGTACCCAAACCATTTTTTTTTTTAACTTTTCTTTTGGAGGAATGGGAATATATAACTTTTTTGGCTTTGAATTTGTGCAATTGTATGCTAAGGCATTACGACCTTTAGAACTTTGACTTTCTATGTAGAGGCATTCACATTTTTATTTTGGAATTCCTTGGGTTTGGTGGAATGAGTGGAAGCTTTATGTTTAGACAATGTGTGCATTGATTGGTCATGATTAAGATGTTTAGAGGATTTATGAGTAGATGGATAAGAGGATTCAATGGTAGGGATATTAGGTGTTGGGATTAATGGTGGTAAAGTGGATCGAGGGATATTAGGAGTTGGAAGCAATGGTGGTAGAGTGGATGGTGGAAGGTGTATGGTCACATGCTTTTGACATTTAGAAGATGATGGAGGAGGGATGGCAACATTTTTTTTAGGTGTATGATAGGCTGTATGATGGAAAGTGGACTTAGGATGCATGGAGGAAGTACCAACATCTTTAGGTTGTCGTCCTTGGGGTGTAGGTCGAAGGCCATAAGAGTGTAGAGGAACTTTGACATGGATGGGCTCCAAAATATCTTGTTCATGAAGGTCTAGAAATTTACCTTGGTGGTTCATGTTTTGGAGTGTGCAATGGACAATGGGACTAGGTATAGGTGAAACACTAGAAATGAGTTCCTTATTGGATGGAGAAAATGACGCAAGGGAAGATAATGGTTTTTGTTGTTCTAAGGAGGAACATTCATGAATGAGGGTGGAAAGAACAATAGGATATGATGGAGGACTTGCAATGGGGTTGATAGTGGGTGACAAGGGCTCATTAGGATCTTGATTAGCATCGTGTTCACTTAGATCCAAGCTGTTTGTTTGATCTTCTATGTGGGCTTGGGAGGAACTTATCTCATCATGAGAAGTGGATGTTTGTGCATCATGGATGGGTGAGGTGGAAAGCTCTTGACCATGGAAGGCATAGAGTTGGCTAAGAGGATCATCATGGTCTTCTTGATCATAAAAGGGGTCTTGATCAGAGATGGAAGATTGATCATGAATAGTATTAGATACGTTATGAATGGAATCATTAGGAGGGTGTTGATCTTTATGTGGATGAGGGGGAAATGTTTCCTCATGTTTAGGATTGTTCTCTTGACATACCTCAAGACTTATTTGAATGGAGGTGGAAGGGGATTTCTCATGGAGAGACTTTTCATGTTCTTGATGGTCAACAACATAGGAGCATGAAAGAGGGTGACTTGGACTTATGAAGAGAGACTCTTGAATTGGCTCAAGGGGTTGTGGATGACATGGTTGACTTGAAGGACTTGTCATGATGTTTAAGGACTCTCTTGTATGTTCAAGTATATGTGTTGAATGACATGGCGACAGTTGATTCCTTGCTTGTAGCCCTTGGGTAACATCCTTTGGAGGTGTAGGGGTGGAAGGTGTTGGCTTAGCATTTTTATTTTTATTGTATAGTGGTATGATATATAGTTTAGAGAGTACATAACCTAGATCAGTGTTTCCCTAGTGAATGGTTGCATTAGAACTTAAAGGCTCTTTATTTGTTTGCCCAAGTGGACTTAAATTGACATGTTTTTTTCGTGATGTGGCATTGTCATGTAAAGAAGTGGATTGATTAGACTGGTATGTGGTAGAAGGGTGATAATGAATGGATAAGGGATGATGTTGTGGTTGTTGTATTTGACAAGTGGCCATGAGGTATTGGGCTTGAGATAGGAGGTGTTGGATTTGAGGTGACTTGTGTGCTTGAACTTTTTGTATTATGTCATGGAATTCGTGAATGATTTGTTGGGGTAAAGGTGTTTGAATTCTTTTAGTTGTGTGAAGCAAGTGAACAAACTTTTTTGCTATGTCTTCCAATGTTTCCATGGTGTAAAATGTTGTTGATTAGATTAAAGAGATGATGATGATTAGGATATGATATGGAATGACAAGATTGTATGATTTGGATGATGTGGCAAGTGTTTATTGGAAGTTTGACTTGGGAACTATCAAACACAATATTTCACATGTAAATGCATGAACAAACACACCAAACACAATGATAAATTTTTCTTTGAAGATTAGATCTTATGATTAAGCAAACACTTGAATACACAACAACAAGCCCTATGACTAGTCAAGTGGGGTATGGCCAATTAGGTATCAAGCTAGTCTACATAAGGTTGACTAAGGATTATTTGAAAGAAAAATCCTACCACACAGCTAGGAGAAAGGGGTAACCCACCTTTCACCTTCACTTCCCAAAGGTATAAAGTTCTTTGGGGCTTAGCCAAGAGTGACAAGATTTCAACTCCCAAACAAGCGTGTCTTTCGATTCACACTTCAATTGAGGTTATCCCCAGGGGTGATGAAATCCCCTAGCAGGCCTCCTATGAAGGGTTTGACAAAAGAAAACCAAGTGAGGTGTTTGTGATCACACACACACTTGATTCACACTCACAATTGCTAATTAACCCTTTAGAAAATTCAAATGTTTGCAAAATAGTTCAAGAAATTGTTCTTTTTAACCCCAAATCAAGATGTGTGATTGAAGACAAAATACTTTTTAAGCCAATTTCAATGATGTGATCAAACAAGATTGATTTTATGCCCCAAATTTAAATATGTGACAAACAATATTTAAGAGATTAAAAATGGAATGTGTGCACCTGATTATTCACTTTCTATATTGTTTTTGTGATTGCTCCCAATGATTTTCCAGCTCTATATGATTCTCCAACAAGTCACGAAGACAAAAATAAACAAATTACAAATCTGCTAGAACAAAAGTCATATGTGCTAAAGAATATATGAAAATTTGAGGACTTTAACTTTGTAAAAGTTGATTAAAACCTACACCATTGGATAGCTTATGAAATTATACCCCATTTTTAAAGAAAAATCTCTAAAAAAGACCAAAAAATGACCAAGATATGGCCATTTTAAGATTGACTATAAAAAACTAAAACAAAGACATATGCACTAAAAGAATCATTGAATGTGCTAAAAGAAGTGTGGAAAATGTTAAAATAGTGCCATATGCACTAAAATAATCATTGAATGCGCTAAAAGAAGTGTCAAAACTATTAAAACAGAGCCATATGCGCTAAAAGAATCATCGAATGCGCTAAAAGAAGTGCCAAAACTATTAAAATAGAGCCATATGTGCTAAAAGAATCATCAAATGCACTAAAAGAAGTGCCAAAAGTGTTAAAATAGTGCCATATGCATTAAAAAAATCCCTGTATGTGCTAAAGAAAACCTTAAATGCGCTAAAAGAATTTATTTCTACTTTTTTTCAAATTTTTAATGAAATGGACTGAGTATATGCGCCATTTTGTTCCGTATATGCACTGAAACAGTTCCTGGATGCATCGAAAGACCTACAAAAGTGCTGAAATAAATCACAGATGCTCTGTAGAAAGACACGTATGCACTTCAGAAATCCTTGTATGCGCTAAAAAATTTTTTTTGTCAAAAATCCAAATTCCAGAATGCGAGATCCTGTCAAAAAACCTGCAAGTAGATGTTAAAAATGGGGCAAGGCCCCAAGGTGGGCACCAATATGTAGATAGGGAAAAATCAGCAAGTTTATATGTGTTGAAAACAATAAACTAATTAAATCCTATCAAGCACCATGAAGTACAAACTAGAATGAACATAAAAGTAAATAAAGGATGTGCAAACCAATTTTCAAACTAGACTTGATTGATCTCCATGGCTCTTCTCCACCTACATAAGAATGCAAGATTTTGAAGGTTGATTGTTGAAGGAATGTTGGTTACTCAATTTTGTAGCATAACGACCTGATGAAGATGATAGATTGGAGATGGATGGAAGATAGAAGAATGATTTTGAGAGCATAAGGATGTTTGAAGATTCAATCAAAATGGCTTGTGAAAGGTTAGATTTATAGATTTTCGATGTGGATAGAGATAAGATTTGATAAGATTGATAAGGATTTGATTTTTGACAAAAGAGGAAATACAATGAGATGAGATGAGATTTTCAAAAGATAGAAAGATTTTTATTTATTGTTTTAAAGGAATTAAAACACGATAAGATAAGATGTGAAAAGATAGAAAGATTTTGATTGTCTTTCAAAGGAAATAAATCCTGAAAAAGATGAGAAGGATAATTGATGAATTATCTAATTAAATAAATTAATAAGAAACACATGAGTTTAGATTTTGGAAAGAAAGTGAGAGGATCCTTTTAAGATTTTATTAATTAAATAAATATTTGATTTATTTAATTAATGGTGGATTTATGATTTCATTAATTAAATAAGATAAATTATTTAATTAACATTATTAGAATTAATAGAAATGATTTAATTAATTAAATAATATAAATTATTTAATTAACATTAGAGGAATGGATGAAAATGATTTAATTAATTAAATAATATAAATTATTTAATTAACATTAAAGGAATGGATGGATTGTGCATAGGAAGGGAATAAATGAAATTAGTCATATAAACAAGATTTATTTAACTAATTAGATGATGACATGGGTCCCTAGGGAAAAACATGATACAAGATGTCTAAATGATGCGATGTTGTGACAAGGTATCGTAAGAGGACAATTTTTTGATTTCTATAGAATCAACTCCTGAATTTGTTGATTCTTGTAGGTGGACTAATTCGCCACCTATGGTGAATGAGTCCCATATGTAGGCCTAAAACGGGTTTTTGTTAGAATTTAGCTCTCGGCAATTAGAAATAGGTTTCTAGGAATTTTCATCAGAACCATGACTAATTCACCATGCATGGTGAATTAGTCATAGTAGCCATTAACAGTGACTTCTAGAACATTCTAGAACCTTCCAACAATAGTAATCTTCCTCTAGGTGAACTCTGTTCAATCTCATCAATTTTTTTTTTTATTTGTTTAGGTTTCTAGTTCAAGTTTGCAATCAATTTTTTTTTTTAGCATCTTGCATTAGGTTAGTTTTACATCCATTTCCCACCCATACATTGTGCATTTTGGTCCATCCTTCCCCTTGTAGGTGTAAAACCCTAAAAGAGAGCAATGAAGGATTTGGGTAGCAAAATCCTTCATTTCATTTTGGTGAACCTGCATTTTGAATGCTTCTCTTTTTTTATTTTGAGCCCTTCATCTAGCCTTGCATTGAATTTTCATTAGGGTTTGCATTAGTTAATTTGCATGCTAGGTTTCAAATTTTGCATTCATAAAAAGTGCATTTAGGTTATATTTTTGGCATCTAATTTCATGTAAATTTTCTAAAATTCTACATTTTTCATTTAGGTCTGCATCATAGCACTCAGAAACCATAAAAACCCTTCAATTTCTTTTGAAAAATCTTTAAAAAGTCTATATTGGGGCTCATTCACCACCTTGGGCGAATTAGTCCCTTCTAACCCTTGAAACAACATTGTACAGAACTCAGAACTCTATTTTTCAGCTTCTATTTGGTTCCTTAACCTACCTATATCAGTTAGTTGCATTTTTGTAACATGCACTTCACCCAATCTAACTTAATTTAGCTCATTTTATGCATGGTTTAATTTTCAAGTTTGCATTCTCATATTGTTACATGTCATAATCAATCAATTTTCATCTATAAATTGTATTTTATTTCAGCCCTTTGCATTGTATTTTGAGTTAGTATATATTGTTATTTCAAAATCCTAGTCTCAATCCTCTCCAAATTTGCAAAGAAAAAGTTAGTTCATAAGCATGTTAATCATTCTTTCAATGCATTCCCTAGTTATGATAGTCTCTTAGCCCAAGAGAAGGAACATATTAATGCTTTTCTTGAACCTAAACCCCCTCATATCTCTCCCATTTGTGAGGATGATGTGTTAGAAGGGAATACAAACATAGATAAAAATGATGATCATAATTTTCCTTCCCTTGATATCTCTCCTTTTAGTAATGAAGGTATCTTGGTGAAAGAAGGTACAATCGTTGAGCATCATGAAGGTCTTATTTTCCCATCTCCTCATTCCCCTTGGGAAGATAGTATAGCAACACAATATGAATGCATTTCCACCACCTTACCTACTCTCCATTCATCTCCCAACACCTCCCCTATTTGTGACAATACTTTCATGAATGATTATGACCAACACATTTGTGAGGAGGCTATTTTGACATTACGTGAACAAATATTTAGGACCTATGACAATCCTCTTTATTTTTCTTCCCCTATTTTGGAAGACATTATTCAACAAACAGAGGTAATTAGAGATAATCATGAGAATCTTCTTGCTCCCTTTCCTAATTTTTCCCCCATCCAATAACATATATGTAATCAAGCGGATCCAATCATTGAAAAAAATGAATGTGATGATTTTTCTTCTCTTGATGCCTCTCCCACTTGTGATGAGACATTACAAACACTGGGTGATTACATAGAGACTTCCCCTAATCTCCTCATTATCAATAATCCAACAAATTCAACCTTTCATAACTCCCTTGGTTGTGATGAAGTTATTTTGGATGAACCAAACCTTTAATGTCACAAAAATTTGGTTTGTTGCTCTCCTATGAACTCTCCTTCTAGAGAGGATATTATGATCCAACACAAAGGTAACATGCCCTTCAAAGAAAATGAAACATCTCACTTGTTATGGAATGTTAACAATATTCAACCTCACTGCACCCTTTACCCACCCTTACATAAACTTCATCCTTCCAATGAACCTTGCTACACACTTTACCCACCTTCGCATCTACTTCATCCTTACAATAAACCTCACTACACCCTCTTCCCACCTCAAACTAATGTATCACAACAACCAAATTATAATACCATTACTCATACATATAACACTCTGAATAATCCACAACTACCACAAAAAATCCCACCCCCTTTACCTCTACCCAATCTTCCTAGTGCTCCTCATTACGTCCCACACACAAAGGATTATGATCTTGTTGAACAATTAAAGAATACTCCTACAAAGATCTCCCTTTGGGATTTACTTCAAAACTCACCAAATTAAAAAATTCTTCAAACAACCTTAAAAAAATCACAATTCCTCTTGGTACAACTTTGAATGATGTGGCAACTCTCATCCAAAAAAGAAATATTGGAATTACCATCCATCAACATGAGCTCCCTCCTTTGTAGTTGCATAAACAACATGATGCCTTTATGATAATTGGTCAATTAAATTGCAAAGATATCAAATGAAATCTCATAGATAATGGTTCTACCCTTAATGTGTGTAGTGTGAGTCTCCTTGATTGATTACATGTTGATAGGTCACAAATAATACTTGATTCTATCTCTATTCAAGGATTTGATAATACAACAAAGCAACTACTCAGTGTAACCAATTTTCCTATTATGGTTGGGGTGGTTACTTTCAAAAATCCTATTCATGGCATGCCTTATGATCTTTCATAAAATCTTCTTTTATGAATACCATGGATTCATGAGATGAATGCAATGCCTTCAACTCGTCATTGTATAATGAAATATGTCTATAACAATAAAATTTATGAAGTTGAAATAGATCCTAAACCTGAAAGTTGCTTGCAACTTGAAAAAGGAACTAAAATTCCTATGGAAAATTAATTCCAACATCCAATATAGACCCTATTGAAATTGAACACAATGATACAAAATTGGTATCTAAATTATTTGGTGACAATTGGGAATCCTTAAAATTCATGCCCTTGTTTATGGGAAAATACATACACCAAAGAAAGATGCAAAATAAGAACAACCAACCATCATGACAACACAAAATTTGGATAACCTTTTAAAAGCATCCACCTCAACCACTTTAGACAATGCCACAAGCTCCACAATAACCCGTGATGAACACAATAATGAAAAACCACCTAATTCCAAAGAAATGAAGAAGCTTTATGGAAAAGGTTATGAACTCATTTAACAATAAGGATATAGTGGAAAATTATGTGGTGCTTGAGAGAAAGGTATCCACAACCCTATAGAGCTTCACATGCAAAAAACAACTCATGGTATTGGCTATTATCGTGTGATCAAGATCGCCAAACCCTCACTCAATATCAACAACCCCACACAAAAAACTTCTAAATCATCCTTAAAAACTAATGGTCTTGAAAATAATCCTTCATCAAACATGCCACACATAATTACACCTTCGCTTAATGTCAATGTCATCTCACAAAAAATTTATTATTTGACTTTGTCAGATTTTATACCTTCCTATAATGGGAAGAATAAAATCTCGCAATCTAGAGACACTTGTGTAAGTATGACATCTACTACTAAGCAAGATATATCTTCGAAACAAACTACAAGACCACCTTCTCCCATTGATCAAGAGGGTATCTTGTGAAGAATCCTTCAAGATCACTTGATCACCCTCCCTCAAAGAACTTGAAAGAAATGTTATGACAAGACTTCATTTTGCACCTATCATAGAGTTCATGGACATTCCACTATTGAATGCAAAGCTTTGAGTCATAAAATCCAACATTTTTTGGGAGTTTGGTATGCTTACCTATGTGGGGGAACCGAATTCATCTAATAACTATTGATTTTCCCTCTATCATGCATTTCATCAATAATTTTGGCTCACCTTTGTCCTGCACTAAATGGGGTGTAAAGTGTTAGATAGCCTTATCCCTTGTATGTCACTTGTCATTGTCTCTTTCAACTACTCATTAAAATTTTAATGAAAATATAAGAGAAAGCTTGAGATGTGGACAAAATGTCTTAAGATTGAATTTCTTGTGACATACTCTCTTTCTTCATGATGCAACTTATCAAAAACATATGACTTGGCATAGGGATTTCTGCGTTGGCTCTCATGTCATGTTTTCTTTTTGCATTATCTTTTGTTCTCTAATTTAAAGTAATTTCACATAGAATGATGTGTAGAAATTAATTTAAAGTGAGGGAAATACATTACCATAATTCATGTGCATTCTTGGTTCTTAGAGTAACCTTTTCATTTATATGATGCATTTGTCACTTTGTGGATGACATTGGGTGTCATGTCCATAATTGTGATCCATATTAGCATATTAGATTCCTCTTGGTGGCTTGATGTGATGCATTGCATCCTCTAAGTTGTGAATATACTATTTTTTGATTGGTTCTCTCTTGGAGACATTAGACACAGTGTTCCCTAAGTGATTGAACTTGCATGAACTGAACAAGACTCCTTCAAAAAATTTACATTTTACATTTTTACCTTTCTACCACCTTGCATAACGTAGCTTGCATGATTGTGGTACCTTTGTCCTTTTGTTCATAGAATTTGTTTCTTTGTGGCACTTTGTTAAAGCAATCGACATGTATAAATTTGATATGGTTGAGCGGGAATCCCACCTTGCGGCATGAATTTTCCCCATAGCCTCTTTTGTGTTTGAGAGTGTATACCAACTAGCATATGTATTCTACCTATTTGGGATTTCTCACCCCATAGACAACTAGTTCTATGGCCTTAGAGTGAGTACATTTGAGCCTTCTCACCTGGCATACTATTATGTGTTTTTTCACCCTAGAGTGAGTACACATTCTCTTTTTCAAATAGACAACCTAGATCTGATCCACAACTAGCTGGACAAATGATTGAAGCTTGATCCATCCTTTTCACCCCTTCTTCCTTTCCATTTCATGATTTTGTATCTTGGGGTCTTGACTTAGGATCTTTGATCTTGGGGGCTTGGCCACCTCCTTTGATATTTTTCATTCTTTTTCATTTGCATTTGTGTATGAGGACCTCTCCTGAATATCTACTTTAGTGTGAGTTTGAAACAATTTCACCCACTCACTAAAGTGCGGGCTAAATGTGTCGTATAAAAATGGACCCTTTGCTTGACATGGGATTAATTCAAGATAAAATGGACTTATTGAGGTTTTAATCTAGTAATGCGAGATATTTTATGTATCCACACAAGGTCTTAGACTCTTATAAATTGAATAACATGCTTTTAATGATGTCTTGTAAAGGTGTTGTAAATTTTTCTAAAGGACTTTCATCCTTTTCTAGACTTAATTAACCTATTTCTCCCTAATTCAACACTATAAAATGTGTTTAATAACATTATTGCATCAATCTAGAAGATGCTTAACTTAAACTTAATAATAAGCTAGTGTTGTAATGTGTCTTGCACATTCACATTGGTTTTTGTGCCTTTCTAGACTATGTTGACCTCATTTTAATGTTGTAAAGTGTACTTAATCACACTTTCACATTAAATTTTGTGTCCCAAGATCCATTTTATAGTTACATCATCATTAATAGTCCCATAATAATCCATATCTTTCATCTTGAGGCTTAAATTAATAAAATGCCTAACAATGTTACATTTTAGACCTTATTTCCTTATTCCTTGGCATCTGAGCTATCAAAATAGCCCTTATGGGACCCATTCACCATGCATGGTGAATCAGTCCCATCGAGGTGGAACCCATTATCCATGTGTGGAAAATGAGTCCCATTTTGCCCCATGTTGACCTTTGAGTAGGAAATAAAGTGAAATTTGAGTTTAATTTTGCTTCATGTTGGCTTGTTATGAGGTATAATGGGATACTAAGGCACAAGTGTGTATAAATAAGTGTTTTTTACCCTCATTTTTACATCTTCTAATATCCTGTCCATCTCTCATCATTCATTCATCCACAAATTCTTCATATCAAGTCAAGTAACTTAAGGTTTTGTCATTACAAGTCATTAAGAAAGCTTCTAAAGACATTCAAGGGCTGAATCTTCCTCCATTTCTATAGACTTTAAAGATTATTCATCGTGGAAAGGTAATATATTCCATTATTACATGTTTCATTCCTTTCTTTCATCTTTTTGGTTTAATTACCTAAATGGGGTTTGACTAAGGCAAACCCCCATGCCCTAACATTCAATATTTATCTCTCTTGTCTTGTGTCTTTGTTGATTTAGGACTCTTGGAAGCTTGGAAATCATTGAAGATCAAGTTGCAAAGCCATTCAATTCATCCCTTCATTATTCAAGGAAAAATATATTAAAAAATCACTTTTAGACCCGAATCCAACAAAATCATAAGTGGACACTTGTAGGAAACAAAAGTCTAGATCTAGCTCCAGAAAATAAACTCCTAAATTTGTTGATTCTTGTAGGTGCACTAATTTTCCATCTATGGAGAATGAATCCCATCTGTAGGTCTGAAAAGGGTTTTTTTCAAAATTTAGCTCCCAACAGTCAAAAATAGGTTCCCAGGACTTTTCATCAGAACCAAGACTAATTCGCCATGCATGGCGAATCGGTCCCAGTGGCCATTAACAGTGACTTCTAGAACATTCTAGAACCTTCGAGCAATATTAATCTGCCTCCAGGTGCACTCTATTCAATCTCATAATATTTTTTTTCATTTGTTTAGGTTTCTAGTTCATGTTTGCAATCAATTTTGTGTTTTCTAGCATCTTGCATAACTTTAGTTTTACATTCATTTATTTGCATTTGTAATCATTTAAACACATCCACACACATTTCACATCCATTTTCCACCCATCCTTACATTAATATCAAGTGAAACATTGTGCATTTTGGTCCATCCTTCCCCTTTTAGGTGCAAAACCCTAAAAGAGAGCAATGAAGGATTTGGGTACAAAAATCCTTTGTTTCATTAGTATTACATGATCTCTATGAAGATGATTATGATAAACCAACCACATGGATTAAAAAACATACTAGTTTTGTGTTGTATATGATCGGATTGATCGTAGTCCCATTATAGATAGGACCCAAATGTAACATTCTCTATCATTCCACAATCAGATTAGTTTCATCTATGGCTAGGTCATCCTTGGCTTTTCTTGATAAAAGTTGTCCCTTCGGTTGTTCACAAATTTTTGAAGTTTCTGGATGACAATGAGATATTTACCATACACCATAGTGGTTTTAATCTCTTTTCTTCTACAGGTAAGTTTTCCTTAAAATATTTTTGGCTTGAACCTATGGAACCCATCATCCCTCGAAAATACTTCTTTTTCATTACCTATCAAAATTTCAAAGCCAAATGAATAACCAAATTGTCTTTTCACCACATGTCCCAATCCACTTCCAGTAATCCTATCCTAGATGAGACCATTCTTCAGCATGAGTATAAACCTAAACAAACAATGCAACCTCATGAGCAACCAACCATAGATGCTTCCCCCTCATTGTATAAATTCCCAAGAGATAATGAAATCAACCCTATCATGCCTTCTCACATTAATAAAGTTTATAAACCCAAAGAGAAAGTGATTCAACTATGTCCTTTGGTTCCTTGCATTCCTCCTCCTTAGGAAGTAGCAGAGCTTATGTTAGATCAACCTACTCTTAAACCTCAACAACTTCAAAATAAAATTAAAAGAAACCATGGTGCTAGGGAGCATAGGAATCATCATTGTCTCCTTTCTCAACAAATGAAAACCGAAAACAACAAGGAAAAACAACCTCCACCTTTGATAGAAGACATAATTGACCACCCTAATTCTCTTGACTCACCACAAGATAATACAATACAACCATCACAAAAAAATGATTAGATACAATGGCCACAACTCTTGATGCATCTTTCCTTGGAAATTACTTTCCATCTTACCATCATGATTAATCTAGATCATGATGATGATGAGGACGAGGAGATCACTAAAATAGATGAGGAAGTGCATAATGATTTAAACTCTTTATTTTCATCTACCACGTTCCTAAATGATAAACCTTCTACACAAAGTGAACAACCTAGTACTTCCCCTAGTTCGGCACTTGCAATTCTCCCTTTGGATAGTTAACCACCCTCTCAATACATTGAACATTATTGGGAAGTGGATGAAATTTTAGATGGTTGACTTCTATTCACCTTGCTAGCCTTTTACATTCCCTTTTCTTTTCTTTTTATTTGGTGTGATTGTATGTGTATATCTTATTTCCCCATAATGTGTGTTTGGTTTTTTCTCTCTCTGTGCACTTCCTCTATGTGTCATCCTTTATCTTTTCTTTTTCACTTTTGTTTTGTGCTTTTACTTTTAGGGATGATGCAAAGCATTGAGATGCCCTATGTCTCTTCGATGTTGACTCAAAAGGTCCCTTTTCCTTTTCCTTTTTTATATTTTCTTGTGTTTTACCTTCTAGGGATGACACAAGGTATTGAGACCAAAATGTCTCCTTCATGTTGACCCAAAATATTTCCCTTTTCTTTTTCTTTTTCCTTTTCATTTTATTTTATTTTTGATTGTGTTTTCCTTTTGGGAACAATCCAAAGCATTGAGACCACAATATCTCTTCCATGTTGACCAAAAATGGACTTTGTTTTTCTATTGTTTTTGCTCTCTTTGTGTCATTCTTCCAGTTCTATGTGTTTTGGGGAATGATGATAGTTATGAGTTATTTCATAAAAAAATTGCAGCAACGAACATACTGACCCCAAATCCATAGATCCCTTATGTGATTGGTGTGTTACATTCTAGGGGGAAACCCTCCTTTTTCGTTTGTTTTTTTTTCCTCTACATGAAGCAGCCATACTTGGAAACATATGACTTAACATAGGGGATTTCAAAGTTGTCTCTCATGTCTTGTTTTTTTTTTTCTTTTCTACTTTGAAGTAATTCCTCATAGAACAATGTGTAGAAATTCCATTAAAGTGAGGGGCATACAATGGAATTATTCATTTTCATTCTTGGTTCTTAGTGTAGCCTTGTCACTTCATATGATGTGTTTGTCACTTTGTGGATGACATTAGGTGTGATGTCCTTCATATGTGTGATTTATCTTAGCATATTACATTCCTCTTAGTGGCCTAATGTGATGTGTTGCATCCCCTAAGTTGTGAATATTATATTCTTTGATTGGTCCTCTCTTGGAGACATCAGACACAATGTTCCCTAAGTGATAGACCTTGCATGAACTTAAAAATACTTCCTTGAACATCTTTTTCATTTTACATTTTACATTTTACATATTTTCCACCTTGCATAACACAACTTGCATGCCTATGGTACCATCCTATTTGTTCATGAGTTATAAGCATATGAAGCTTTTCTTGTCTCATGAAGCATGAGCTGACATTTTCGTTTGTGGCACCTTGTTAAAGTTATCAAGAATTATAACTTTAGTATGGTTGAGTGGGAAGCCCATTCCGCGACATGACTTTCCCCATAGCCACCTATGTGTTTGTGAGTGCATACCAACTAGTGTATCTTTCTCACCTTTTAGGCCTTCTCACCTGGTGGACCACCATGTGCTCTATCACCCCAGAGTGAGTATGCATTTTCTTTTGTAGACAAATAGAATAGACCTAATTCAAAACTATCTAAACAAATGATCGAAGCTTGATCCAATTTTTCCTTTTTCCTTTTCATCCCCCTTCTCTCATTCTCTTTCACACTTGTGTTCCATTGTTCTTATGTTTAGTTTTCCATGGGATCTTCATCTTGGGGGCTTGATCATCCCTCTTGATCATTGCCATTCAATCTTGCTAGCATAAGTGCATTTGAACCTCCCTCTCAATATGTATGGCTACTTTAGTGTGGGTTTGAAGAAATTTCATCTTCTCACTAAAGTGGGAGCTAAATGTACCATAGAAAAATGTATCATTGACATTTTCATGTTCTTTTAGGTCTTTCTCTCATGATGTTTGACCTATTTTTCTTAGATTTAATGTTGTAATGTAACTTAAACATTCACATTAGGTCTTGTCAATTCAAATTATGATGCCTTGTGAAGGTGTTGTGAAGTGTTGGAACACATTTCTACACTCTTCTAGACTCTTCTCATCATAATTCATCTACAAATAACCTTTTTATTCCTTATCAACTCCTATTTTAAAGTGTTGTAAAGTCTTGTAACAAGATTTCACACTTTTCTAGGCTTGTTATCACTATTTACACCTTTCTTACACTTTATATGACCCCTTTATGCACTCATAAGACTTAATTAAGTGCATTTTTAAACGTAAACCCAACCAAAAACATTAAATGTAACTTAATTCCTAACACCCACTTACAATCCTAAAGTGGGACCCATTCACCATGGGTGGCGAATGAGACCCTCTTGGCTCCAAATTCAAAATAATTCAAATTTTCTTTCAGGTTTTTATTTAAACAGACCTTTTGTCAGCCCATGATGTATTATTGGGTAATTAGGGCATAAGTTTTGTATAAATAAGTGTTTTTCAATCCATTTTAACCCCCATTCATCTCATTTTCTCATACAACATCAATAAAAAATTCTTGCATTTAATAAATCAAAGCATCATTCAATCAAGCAATTGTCAAGCATCTTGGAGCAGCCATTCACATATCTTCATACTCCTTTGACAAGGTTGTGGTTAGTTTAGGATATTTTCATGTTTATTTATCATTCCTTGCTCATTTCATTTCTTTATTAAGGGTTTGATTACCAAAGTGGGATTTGACCAAGGAAAATCCCTAAAATCTGACCCTTAACCATTTTTCTCATTTTACATGTGTGCTTGTAGACTTTATATACAAATTTGTCAAGAAAATAGTTGTTTAAAGGTGGTAAACAATTCATGAAAGTGTTTCAAGTCAACTAAACCCTAATTCAAGCTTGGAGACAACCTAGAGTCCATTTTCTGTAGATTTGACTCTGTTAGCCTGACAAGAACACAAGTGCAGATTTGGAGATATAGGATTGACCTTTGAATTTGTAGATTTTTCAAGGAGGAATAATTCACCATTAATGGTGAATGAGTCCCACCTATAGGCTGGAAAATTTTATTTTGTTAGAATCTAGTTCTCGATAGTTAGAAAGTAGTTCTAGGTCTTTTTACCAGTAAGAGGACTAATTCACCATTAGTGGAAAATGAGTCCCACTGGAGATCAACAGTGATTTCTATTAGTTTTTAGAACCTTCCAGGATCAACATTCAACTTTCAAGTGCACTCTACTAAACTTCATTCAATTCTATTTGGATGTTTTAATGTTTTTAGTTCATTTTTCCATACCTCACTATGTTTTCAAACATTGCATATATCATTAGTTTTGCATTCTTAATCTATCAATTTAATCACTTATTTGCATTTACATTATTGCATTTAGTCATAATCACATCATACATCTCCTTATTTGAGTGAACCACCTCAATTTTAGTGTTTTATCCCTCTCCTTTTAGGAGAAAGATCCTAAGAGAACAAGAGAAGTACATAGAACCACAAAAATGATAATTCATAGTGAGAATGGAAGGTATAATATTTTCACAGTTAAAGAATCATTTATTTGCTTAGATCTTGACACTAGTTAGAATATAATGTTCTCTATTCCAGAATATCCACTTAATTCCATACCACCATAGAAGAAATGATGTAGAGAATATGTGCATTTGTAATAGTTTTCCATCATTAGGATGAAGGTATATCATGAAATGTTTGCGCCCACCCAAAAATAAGCCTTACAAAGAATGTCTACACCTATAAAAAATACCATAAGATACTTCAAAATGTTATGATCTAGCACAAAAGCCAAGATATTAAGGGAGCCTTGGCTTTTCCATTGGCATATTTATGATTATATATCCAACATCTCTTTTGCCACAGTCTCAAAATACACATTTATGGTAATATTCACATAGCAAGAACCTTGAAGGATGAAAACCTCACTCTCATTCTTCCTAGGTCACTCCTCAAGAGCCCGTATCATCATTTGTGGGCTCTTTACAATAGCTTATCCACTAATGAGAAGGCTCCCCTCATTTTCTAAAGGAATAAATTTTCATATATACTTTTCTTGAATGTGTAATGTGATGGATCATGTTCAATGTCACAAGGAATAGTTTGAGAGTATAATTTTGAGGCTTTATATCCATAGAAACCAACTTCTTATTACGACATAGATTTTGGGACCCTAAATGCTTCTCTTACACTTCTAGGGTTTTCACCTAAAAGGAGATAGATCTAGGTCCAAAATGCTTATGTAACACTCAAATTAGGACTTATGCAATGAGATATGATGTAAATGAACTTAACTAAATGCAATAGATTAATCTAAATGATTGAAAATGAATGTAAAACTAAGATTTATGCTTTGTTTGGAAACATAGTGTGATACTCAAAAAGATAGAAATAATGAACAAAAATACAATATTTGACTAAACAGAAGGCTATTTCTAAGAATGTGTGCACTTGAAAAGTTGTAGAGGACTAGATAAAAAACTGAGAACCTAATGAAATCTGGACTTTACCTTACTAGGATTCATTCACCAAGGGTGGAAAATCAGTTCTGAATCAGGCCTTTTCTAATGGAACTTGATTTCCAATTGTTGGGGACCTAAAACAACATTTAACTCAATTCTACATCTTAGGTGGGACTCATTCGCTAAGCATGGCGAATCATTCCACCTTCAAATTCCTATAAATTTAAGATTTAGATTTGCACCTTGACACTTGTACAACAAATTTTGATGGAGTCCTGATTCCAAATCTTAGAAAATCCTTGCAAAATAGCTTAAAAGTATTAGTGTAATCAGGGGTTTGCCTTGGTCAAACCCCTAGATTGGTAATCAAACCTTGAATAGAGAAAAATATGCTAAAAACCCTAGCCTTAGGTGTGTTAAAGACTAGGAAAGGCTAAATCATAACAAAAACCTTATTATATTGCTTTAGAAAAGGTTATGCAAGAATGATTGAAAGGATGCAAGATCTCTACCCTAGAAACCTTAAAACACATGAGATGTGGATAGGAAATGACATGTCAATGCTAAAAAAACCCAATGAGAACCTTTATCTAAAGATAGAGTAACAATGGAAGATGGAATCAATAGGAAACCAAGTCCTTAGGCATGATTTAGTGGCTAGTTGCACCTCTGCACCCTATATTTTTTCATGATTCACCATAGGAATCTATCATCAACCCTTTTCAATGTTGGATCTTGACAATATAAGTGAGCTCTAAGACTTCTAAAAAACCCTAGTTTGCTGTCCTAAAGCTTCAAATTTTAATAATGGAACTTGTTGTATGCTTTTCACTCTTAGATAATGACAATGTGTAGATAAAAAGTGATCTCTAGTTGTGTAAAATGACTTAAAATGTGTATTTATAGGCAACGAAACCTTATTTTTTCCCATTAATTAGACCTAAGAGGCTGACATTCACTAGAAATAAGAATTAAATTGATTAAATTCCTGCTTGATTTTGAATTTTCCCTCAAAGGGGACTCATTCACCACCCTGGTTGAATGAGTCCCACCAAAGGGGACTCATTTGCCAAGGGTGGTGAATGGGTCCCACTAGTGCTATTTGAAGGTGGGTTGTTAGGATATGATGTTATTAAGTGTTGTTTGTCGAGTTTTATGTGATTTCTCATGTGAAATAGGCCTCTAGCTCAAAATTAGTTGGTCTAAGGGGCCTATAAATGTTGTTTCAAAGGGGAAATGGTATGAAGGGACTCAAAAATGGGTCTAAGTATGCATGAAATGATCTCTTTTCTCAAGGGGGTCTAATTTTTGACGAAACATTTAGCCCCCACTTTAGTGCCCATATGATTATATGTGAATATGTAAGTTGAAGGACTCTAAACAATACACTTTACTACATAAAAGGATACATATTCAGAAGACAATAAAATGAAGCCTCCAATATAGTTACCTACAAACCACAACATTAGGATCCACATCCTGCAAAACATATTCATTAATTGTCCACAAATGCTTTTATCTAACTTCATAGAAATCCCAATCGAGGGTAGATGTATGCCCCCCTTGATTCCGATTGCTTTACGAAGGTGGAATCAAGGTAGCAATCTAGCCACATCAAAGAGGAAATATCATATTGTAGGAAATTTCCAAGTACCATGCAACATGAAGATAGGTAAATGAGGATGTCAGGTGTGGAAGCATGATTCCAACACATCAAACAATGTCAAAAATGGATTACCCTAGCTCCCATTATGTGAATGTGAAGAATGACTATATTATAAATTAGGGAAAAAGAAAAGAGTGTTAGGTTAAGATGCAAAAGTAAATAGAGATAAAAAGTATTAAATGAAAGTAATTTGTCACTTAATATTCATTTCACCTTTGTTATAGCTTGATAGTGACAAGTAGAAGGAGAAGATGCTGAGTAAATAGGATTACACACTTTTGCAGCTAGACGATCTCCATGACCAGGTGTCATGTGGTGAGCAATATCACGAGGTAAGGAAATTCTATACCTTTCGCCATGTGTTTTGATCATATTATAATGATTATTAGTTATGGATAGGTTGATGTAGGGCTCTTTAAAAAAAGTTTGCAAAGTGTCCCCTTTTTATGCAAAGTGTCTTGTTTCTTTGTGAAGTGTCCCATTTCTTCATGAAGTGTCCCTGTTTCTATGCAAAATTGTCAAAATGGGTACTAAAGTGTCTAGGACCATGAGAAAAGCAAACTAAATTTATTTTAGCACACTTGCATGATGAGAAATTTGAAAATTCAAGATTTTAGATAAACTTTTAGATTATTTTGTGATGATTATGATAGGTTCCCGCCCAGTTGCAACAATGGCTAGGGGGAAGAAAGATATCATTTTTTATAGATTTATCACCAATGCTATCAGCAGCAGAGATAGAGAACCCACAGTCAGTGGGTATCTATTGGACATTCACGATGCCACCCATGAGATACTATGACGCCATGCTAATGGCTTTGTGCGAGTGTTGAGATGCAGTTACTTGTACCTTTCATCTTCCCATTGGCGAAATGACAATAACACTAGAGGATGTTCAATACATTCTTTGAGTGCCTATCTAAGGAGTGCAAGTGTATTTCTGATGGGATTGATCATTCTGTGAAAAGAAGAGAGATATGCAATATTTCCTAGGAGGACTGATACATGATGAGAGAGTTAGAGCACAGATCAAGTTTTTGATGTTGTTGTACTCATGTGTTCCTATGGTGAGATGGATCATGATGCCCACATTGGCACTAGTACTCAATCTAGATGGATGAGCGACACACTTG
Source organism: Sequoia sempervirens (assembly GCA_007258455.2). Classification (NCBI taxonomy): domain Eukaryota; kingdom Viridiplantae; phylum Streptophyta; class Pinopsida; order Cupressales; family Cupressaceae; genus Sequoia; species Sequoia sempervirens. Next base: position 249,340,631 of record VDFB02000008.1, read on the forward strand.
GATGGTGGAATGGTACACCTAGTATGTGGGATGTATGATCAACGAACAGTCTATGCATGGGGTCACTACATTCTAGCACATTTGTAATATGATTTAGGGAGATTTTTATATCAAGATATCAATAGTATGGTTCATTGTATGCTTCTATAGGTTTGGCACCTACATCATATCACATGTACTAGGCTTGTCGGATATCCATGTACAATAGTAGTAGAGTACCCATGAGCATTCAGTTATCCTCTAAGACGACTATGGTAGTATGGGGATTTATATTTTTTGATAGTGAGATTCGACAACCTGGAGGAGGATGAGATATTATGGAGACCATATCTATTGACTCTATAGTGGCTAGATTGCATAGGAAAGTTGTGGAGGATGCAGATGGATAGATATCTAGTAGGGAGACGTGAATACATTATACAACCATTATATTATGGAAGATTCATGCGATAGTTTGGACAGGTTCAAACACCACCTAAGGTGAGCCCTTTCATTAGATGATTAATGTGGAGTGCCAAGAGGCCAGGGGATACTATTCAACTGACTATAGATCATGTTCATGAGAGTGATTCTGATGATTTTGATCATGACCAACCAACAACATTTGATGCTGATGATGTTGGTAGCATAGATGAGTACGAGGAGTGGTGGTCATATGCACAACCAACTCTTGTGTTCCCTATGGATTTCCCAATAGGTGATGCAAAGACAACAATAGGTGATGAGCTAGAGGAGAGGGAAAAGGAGGTACAATATAGGCCAGTAAATATTTTTATGAATGTGATTGATGAGGAGTACCAGTCTAACTTTGATCTTGACTATGAGGATCAAGATGGAGGAGAGGATGATCAGGAGGAGGAGGATTATGAGGTGGAGGATCCACCCATCAGTGAGCATGACGAGGTAGCCATTGAAAATCACTGTGAGTATGGAGAGTCGTCACATACTTACAAGACCAAATTATGAGTAGTAGCTATAGAAGACATTAGCATGCAGAGTTAGAGGGAAGCTAGCTCATCCCACATGGCCCCTAGAGATGAGGAGGTTGAACTTCTTGATGCATCTGGAGACTTAGGTGATGATATTTAATTTAATGCATGTCCCTTAGTATTTGATGTTTTATGTATGTGTGTGTATATATCATGATGATGCGGTACTGATTGTGCACATGATCTATCTTGCAGGAGTGATGAGAGACTCGTGAGAGTTCTATCATCAAGAAGCCACAGAGATAGTGCTAGTATCTCTTGAGGAGGATGAGATAGATCCTAACTATGTGCCTCCACCGATCATTGATGAAGAGCCAGAGACACTCAGACCATTTGCAAGGTTGCGAGCAGTGTACGAGAGTGTGACGAGGTGACTTCTTCGAGTTGAGAGTACACTACATTCATCGTGAGCCTCAGTAGAGGTAGAGAGACTTTGTGCAGAGCTAGCTCAAATACAGGAAGAGAGAGATCTGATGGTAGAGGAGTGACTCATAGCTGTTGGACAAGTACATGGTCTGGATTATGCATTAAGACTCGATAGTTCATGATCATAGTCACACACAACCATCTCATGACATCTAGGGACTAGATCACGAGTGCCAGATCCTGATGGGTCTATCTCTCAAAAACCATTATGATATGATTCAGAGATGTATATGAGACTTTTTTTGGTTTGAGATATATATGAGGACATGCATCAATATGATGATGTATCTTTTTAATATGTTTGTTAAGTGATATGTGATTAATTAAAATACTTATGATAAAAGTAGTTGAATTAATGTCTACATGATCTAATATAATCTATGTGATGGAATTGAAAATATGTTCCAATTTTGACACCAATATGATATTTAAAATGAGGAAAATAATATGTTAAATTAAATACACTAATAAGGATCTAATTTAACATAAAAGAAATTTCAATAGTATGAAATCTAAATTAATTATAAAAGGAATGTAAATAACTACTTTAGTGTTCAAGACAAACAAAAAGTACTTGTCAGGAACAAAGCAATGGGAAAGCTATTTTTATCAAATAACTCTAAACAACACTGCTATGCAAAACATACTATTCAAAATGGATTAGATATAATACCGACACAATTCAAATTTTTTTAAAAGATAAGCACTAGACCCATAACTAGTGTTGATTACATAAGGTCCCAACCGATTAGGGCTAAACTTATCCTTTTCTTTGTTATTTTCACTAACAGTTTGTTGATTTTCAATAAGAACAAAATCTATGCTAGAAAATGATCGAGGGATGACATGAACATTGTGTTTTCATTGTAATTGTTTGATGTGGACTTGGAGATGCTCAAGAGCATTAAGGTGCTTCTCATTGAGCATCTCAAGTTGATGTAATCATTGAGCTTTATAAGTGTCATCATAAAAAATATCCTAGAGGTCAACTCACAAAGTAGGAATTTCTATCTCCAAGGGCATAATTTCATCGATACCATAGAAAAGATTGTGAGTAGTGCTAATGGATGAACAAACACTAGTTCGATAGGCCCAAAGCACATAAGGGAGCTGTGTATGTTAGTATTTATGATTGTTACTAATAGTTTTCTTGAGGATTAGTTCAATAATTTTATTAGTGTACTTAGCTTGTTCATTGGATTGTGAATAATATGGTGTAGAAAAGAAATGTTGAATATTGAAGGTTTGAAGAAATTGTTGAACTTCACTATTCTTAAATGGTGTTCCATTTTCTAAAACAATTGCAAAAGGAAGTCCAAAGCGAGAAATTATATGATCTAGGAGGAAACAACAAATTACTTCAGCAGTTGTTGAATGAAGAGGGATAGCTTCGACCCATTTTATGAAATAGTCAGTTGCAGTTATGATAAATGTATGTCCAGGAGAAGAAGGTAGAGAAATATTTCCAATAAGATCTAACCCCCATACTAAAAATAGCCAAATGGGAACATGGGCATGAAGCTCAGTAGCAGGATCATGAATTAGATTGCTATATTATTGGCATTTGTGACATTGTTTAACATAGGTGTAACAATATTTCTCCATACATTGCTAGAAATAACCCATACATAGAAGTTGTTGTAATAGTGAATGTCCTCCCAAATGACCTCCACAAGCACCAAAATGAGCCTGTTCAAGTGCTAAAGGGATTTGAGCATTTGTGAGACAACGTAGTAAGAGACCATTGAAATATCTGCGATACAATGCATATGGAAGAATGACATATTTAGTTGCAATTTTTTGTAAGCATTTGCGAGTACTAGTTGTGGTTAGTTTAGGAATCATACCATTATTTAAGTAATTGTATATCATATCGTACCATTCACATGAAGATGTTTGGGTTATGGCTAAGATGTCTTGTAATGAAGTATCGATCAAAGGTTTCATGATGGTATGAATAATGAATGTGTAATCAATAGAAGGATCAGGTGAGGATATGATAGATGTTGCACTAGCCATTGCATCTGCATGTTGATTATCCTCTTGTGGGATGTTATCAATGGTGAACGAGTCAAATTTGTCTAATAATTCCATGATAAGGTTCTTGTACTTTAATAAATTTTCATGTTTAGTTTGATATGTGCCATTTATTTGTTTGATAACTAATTGTGAATCACCAAATATGTGAATATGTCTAGCGTGATGGGATAAAGAAGCTTGCAATCCTACAATCAATGCATCATACTTTGCTGTAGTATTTTTACATAGGAAGTTCAAATGATAGGATAAGGGAATAGGGTTATCATCAGGTGGAATTAGGACCACACCCACACTGAAACCAGTTTGACACTTAGAGACATCAAAGAATAACTTCCATGATTTAATATTAGTGGGTAAAACATGATCATCAAGAAAGGAATGAATGGTTGGGAAAGTTGATGGAGAAGGAGCATCAGCTAAGTGATCGGTCAAAGCTTGACCTTTGATTGCTTTTTGTGAAAAAAAAATTAGATCGAACTCAGTAAACAACATTACCCAGTTAGCTAAGTGGCTAGAGAGGCCAGTTTTACTAAAAAGGTATTTAAGAGGATCAAATTTTGTGATAACGTGTACTCTAGCATTTAGCCAATGGTATCACAACTTACTAGTAGCGAATAGAAGGGCCAAACACAGTTTTTCAATTGGTGAATAGTGTGTTTCATAATCAATTAAAGAGTGACTGATGTAATAAATAGGGTGCTCTTTACCATGATCATCATGCTGAGCCAACAATGTTGGGAGAGCATGGCTAGATGTGGTGATGTACAAAATAAATGGTCTATGAGGTACAGTAGGTTGTAAAATAGGTGGAGTAGCTAAATATTCCTTTAGAATCTCAAAATCTAGTTTACAATTATCATCCCAATCAAAAGGAACACCCTTTTTAAGAAGAGATGTGAAGGGTAATGTGTGATCGGCTAGAGAGGTGACAAAATGTTGAATAGCTTGTATTTGTCCCTCTAACATGCATAATTGAGAAATATTCTTTAGAGATGGCATGTTAACAATTGCATCAATTTTATTTGTGTCCACCTCAATGCCTCTATGAGATATGATAAATCCTAAGATTTTACCACTTTCTACACCAAAAACACACTTTTTTGGATTCAATAGCATGTTATATTGCTTAATTCTTTCAAATATTTTGTGAAGGACGGTTACGTTGTCTTGTTGAGTTAAATATTTATCCACACTATCATCAACATAATCTTCCAAGATTTTGTGAATGTAATTAAGGAATATTAAAGTCATTGCATGTTGATAATTTCACCCCAGTTTTTTAGACCAAAACGCATGATGCCGCAACAAAATGTTCTCCAAATAGTGGTGAAACTAGTTTTCTATTGATCATAGGGATAAGGATTTGATTATAACCAAAGAATCCATCCATGAATGAAAAAAAGTAGGTATAGCATTTGAATCAATGATCATGTCAATATTAGGAAGTGGAAAATCATCCTTCAAAGAGGCTTTATTCAAGTCTCAAAAATCAGTCCACATCCTAATTTTATTACTAGGTTTTGCAACTACAACAATGTTTGAGATCCAAGGAGAATAATCGATAGGTCGTATAAAGTGAGCATCAAGAAGTTTCTCAAGTTCTTCTTTAACTATCAATGCTACTTTAGGGTGCATTTTATGGATCTTTTGATGAACAAGTTTAACATTGTTATCAAGGACAATATTAAGCATCACAATTTTGGGGTCTATTCCTGGCATGTCAGAATATTTCCAAGCAAATATTTCAAGAAAATCATGAAGTAAAGTATTTGTATCTTCTTGTTCTTCATCATAAAGACACTTCCAAATTTTAATGACTTTATCATTGTCATTTATATCCATAAGCACGTCAATTGTATCTCCTAAGGGGAGTGCATTGGTTTTAATATTTTTAGATTCCAATAGTTCTTCATTGACACAATCTATTTCTTGCTAGGAAATATTTAGGACATGTGAAATATGTTTAAGGGAAGTAGGTGAATATGGGGCATCATAGACACTAAGTATTTTTTTTAGAGTTTCATCAGTATCAACATACAACAATAAAGGTGGAAGGGTAGAGTCAAGCAAGTTAGGATGAACGATGGTGATTTTATGTTGTGGTTCACATGTGATCATATTGATATATAAGGATGGCCATTGAGTAGCTTTAGTCATTTTAGAAAAAGAGTATCCCAATCCCATTTTCATTTCTTGTGTATTAGGTTCAATAGGAACACGAATACCTTGTTCATGTTTTCCACACCCTTTTCCATTATAGCCCAATTGTTTGACAAATGTATAACATTTCACATAAAGTCTTTCCATTTCGTGTGGGGTAGGTGGGGGTTGGTAATATATCTCATCAATATTTGTTGTGTATGTTGCGTTTTCATCTATATTAGGGGTATGTGGAGGATCATCATGGAGAAATCGAGCCCTTAAGTGGCAAAAAATTCAAAAAAATCAGAGTTAGGAAACTTGCCATAAAAATTTGAATAAGTTATCTATATTATTACAAAAATATGTAACAATAGAATCTATAGAAAATTGAATGTAGTTTCTAAACTACTAGGTATATTTTTTATTTTTTAAAATCTATTTGGTGAAAATTTGAAATTTCAATGCAGTAGTACTTAAATTTCAGGGAAAAAATTAGAAGTAGGTGTCTGTCTAACTACCCTAACTACAATAAAATGATAATTTTTGTTTTTATAAGATTTTAGATATAAGTAGAGGACTCATGTCCCGATGTGATGCATGTTTTTTTATAATTTTTTCCGAAGTAAATAATTACTTATGAATTTTTTATTACAATTTTTAAAAGATATAAAAACTTGTATGCCTAACCACCTTAACTTGGTCAAAACTTCATGAAATTCATTTTTTTGTTTTAATCCTATAGTATGTGAAGCATAGAATGTGACACATGTTTCAGATTCAAAAAATGTGATACTGTTTGAAAGCTATAAATGTTTTTCAATCAGCTTGTCAATCAGGACTTTAGTCGCAATTCAAATAAAAAATGAGTAGTAATTATTAATTAAATTCAAAGTAAAGCATAATTCATATTGGTGGAAATTTGAGAATCTCCTTTAAAAATAATTTTCATTTCATCAATTTTGGGTAAAAAAGAAGTCGTCAACCACATGCCTTACACATACCCATCATATCGCCACTTTTTGGCCCATCATGATCCTACACATACCCTTATAAGAGATAGATGTATGAGACAATTGTTCAGAATTTTGAGTGGACATAATGGTTGGTTGATCATATTTTTCATTGTGTGTTATCGTAAGTGTGTAGTCACTCATAAATGAAGGTGTGAAATCTAAGGATCCCCAATCGTCACCAAGTAATGTAGATGGTAATTCTGTGTCATTCTATTTAGTGTTAAGAGGATCAATGTGTGAGGTTGGAATTAATGTTTTCAAAGGACTTGTGATTCCCATTTCAAGATGCAAAAAAACTTTAGGTTCAAGGTCAATTTCAATTTGATATATATGATTGTTATAAACATACTTCATGATATGATGAAGAGTTGAAGGGACTGCATTCATCTCATCAATCCAAGGTCTGCCTAGAAGAAGATTATATGAAAGTTCATAAGGCATGAAATGGATAGGAGTTTGCAAAGTAACCACTCTAACTATAATAGGTAAAGTGATGACCCCTAGTGGTTTCTTTGTTATATTATCAAACCCTCGAATAGAAATGGAATCAGGTTTTATTTGTGATCTATCTACTTCCAATTGATCAAGAAGGCTCACACTACACACATTAAGGACATAACCATTATCTATAAGAGTACACTTGATACCAGTGGTATGAAATTGAGAAATGATCATAAAGGCCTCATGTTCTTTCCATAACTCTAAAGGAGGAAGCTCATCTTGATGAAAAGTAATTTCAAGACTTTTTTTTTTAATAAGAGGGGTCACATCACTCAGAGTAATTCAAGGAGGGACTATTATTTGTTTCAAAGTAGTTTGAAGGATGGTATTATAACTTGGTGAAGTTTAAAGAAATTCCCAAAGAGAAATTTTAGAAGTATTCTTTAATTTATCAACAAGACCATACTCCTTTGTATGTGGTTTATAACAAAGAGCACTAAGCAGATTAGGTAAGTGTAATGATGGTGGAATTATTTGGGGTGGTTGTGGGTTATTTTGTGTGTTATATGTATGAGCAACAATATCATTATTAGATTGTTGTGATATATTAGAGGGATGAAGGGGATGTGAGGGTGGATAAGGGGTAAGTTTAGGTTTTTTGGAAGGATGCAGTGGATGTGAAGGAGGATAAAGGATAAGCTTTGGTTGAACTACATGAACGTCCTTAACACTAGAAATGTCATTACAAACCATAGCAGATGAACTAGATGGGATAGATTCTTGAAGAGACTCATCTATTGAAGGAAATTCATCACTCTCAAAAGGTTGTAAGGGTGAACTATTGTGTGTCATAAGGGATTTACCACAAACCTTAGCAGATGACATATGTGAGATGAAGTTTTTAAGGGCTTCATCTAACATAGAAAAGTTATCATGATCAAAGGGTTTGAGGGAAGGCATTTTGATAAGAGTTGAAGGTGTCTCATTACAAGCATTAGAGGATGAAGTGAGTGAGCAGAAATTATTGAGGGTTTCATCTAACCTTTAAACATCATCTCTACTAAGTCGCTTGGATGAGATGTTATTACGAATTTGAATCATATGTTTAATGGTATCGTTTGAGGTATTATTTGATTGGTTTTGGGTATTTTCTATAGTTTCTTCAATGTAAGCTGATCTAAAAGGACTACGAAATATAACTGAAAATGGAACTTTTAAAATTCTAAGACTATCCATAAATTCCATGAAGAGAAATAAAATCTATACTAGGAAAATAGAGAAAACTGTAAACTAAAATAGAAAGGTACTGACAGAAAACAAAAAGCTACAATGCAAGAAATGAAAATATAGAAATTATGATAAAAAGTGTAAAGGGACTGATTTTCCCTAGGTGGTGAGTGAGTCTCAAGAGATGACTATTTTAATGTTTTTCTAAAAAAATTGTATTTTTTCTATAAAATCTGAACTCTATACACTGTAACTTTAGATTGCAAATATAGAGATGAAAATAAATTCTCCAATTTAAGATAAAGAATTCTTTTACTAAGGAAATGGTTTTAAAAAATATAAGCAATGCAAGAGACTACCATAATGAAGACCTAAAATTTAATTATAAATGTAAATCAAAATCTTGGTATGCTCAAATGTTAGGTTCACCAAAATGTGACATAGATTTTGGGACCCTAAATACTTCTCTTACACTTCTAGGGTTTTCACCTAAGAGGAGAGAGATCTAGGTCCAAAATGCTTATGTAACACTAAAATTAGGACTTATGCAATGAGATATGATGTAAATGAACTTAACTAAATGCAATAGATTAATCTAAATGACTAAAAAAGAATCCAAAACTAAGATTTATGCTTTGTTCGAAAACATAGTGTGATATTCAAAAAGATAGAAATAATGAAAAAAATGTAATATTTGACTAAACAGAACGTTGTTTATGAGAATGTGTGCACCTGTGAAGTTTTAGAGGATTGGATAAAAAACTAAAAACCTAATGAAATCTGGACTTAAGCTGACTAGGACTCATTCGCCAAGGGTGGTGAATCAGTCCTGAATCAGGCCTTTTCTGAACAAAACTTGATTTCTGACTATCGAGGACCTGAAACAACATTTAACTCAATTTTGCATCTTAGGTGGGACTCATTCGCCAAGCATGGTGAATCATTCCACCTTCAGATTCCTACAAATTCAAGTCCAGATCTGTACCTTAACACTTGTATAGCAAATTTTTATGTGGTCCTGATTCCAGATCTCAAAAAATCCCTACAAAATAGCTTAAAAGTATTGGTCTAATGGGGGGTTTTCCTTGGTCAAACCCCTAGATTGGTAATAAAACCTTAAATAGAGAAAATTATTCTAAAGACCCTATACTTAGGTGTGTTAAAGACTAGGAAATGTTGAATCATAACAAAAACCCTATTCTATTTCTTTAGAATAGGTTATGCAAGAATGATTGAAAGGATGCAAGATCTCTACCCTAGAAACCTTGCAACACATGAAATTTGGATAAGAAATGACATGTAAATGCTAAAAAAACACAATGAGAACCTTGATCTGAAGATAGAGTAATAATGGAAGATGAAATCAATAGGAAACCAAGTCCTTAGGCATGATTTGGTGGCTAGTTGCACCTCTTCATCCTAGATTTCTTCACGATTCACCATAGGCATCCATCATCAACCCTTTAAATGTTAGATCTTGAAAATATAAGTGAGCTCCAAGACCTGCAAAAAACCATAGTTTGTTGTCCTAAAGCTTCAACTTTTTATAATGTAACTTGTTGTTGTATGCTTTTCACTCTTAGATAATGAAAATTTGTAGATAAAAAGTGATCTCTAGTTGTGTAAAATGACTTAAAATGTGTATTTATAGGCAACAACACCTTATTTTCCTGTTAATTAGACCTAAGAGGATGACATTCACCAAAAATAAGAATTAAATTGATTAAATTCCCACTTGATTTTGAATTTTCCCTCAAAGCCTGGGGACTCATTCGTCACCCTTGGAAAATCAGTCTCACTAGAGGGGACTCATTCACCAAGTGTGGTGAATGGGTCCCACTAATGTTGTTTGAAGGTGGGTTGCTGGGATATGATGTCACTAAGTTTTGTTTCTCATGTTTTATGTGATTTATCATGTGAAATAGGCCTCTAGATCAAAATTAATAGGTCTAAGGGGCCTATAAATGTTGTGTTAAAGGGGAAATGGTATGAAGGGATGTAAAAGTGAGTCTAAGTATGCATGAAATTGTCTCTTTTATCAAGAGGGTCCAATTTTTGATGACACACTTGGAACAAAAAATGTAGAACCAACATCCCAACCAAAGAAACTTAGCTTTAATATGCACCATAACCAATATTTTCCCACATGAATGGTAGAATTGAACTAACTTTTGGGGGTCCCTTGAATAGTAAACATACACAAACACAAATTGTTGTGGTAGCTAACAAGGAGAGAAAAAATGGATGATACATGGATCCATGATAGCTCGTCATCCTTGATACTCTCTTGGAGGAAAATATTGCACACTCACCACATTTCTGAGGAAGCTGAAGTATTGTTTGCTGAGAAAATTTTGTGTTTGAACCAACTTCCTCAATTGCACTCACATTCAAGGAAGGTGCTTTCAAATTTGTTATTGCTAACTGAGCACTCATGCTATCTCCCAATTTTCTTCTAGCTATCCTATTATATGAGTGATTATTTCTCATTAAGGAATAAGCATATTTGGAAGTGGATTTTTTTTCAAAATTTGTAGTTGCAAGTTCCACTTCAAATCACCAAATCCTTCAAAAAACCTTCTACACAAACACCACAACACCGCATAGTTATTGTTGGGAAGTCATTGTGATGTAGGGATCTTCTCCCACATCACCATGAATTCTGAACAACAATAGTGTGGTGTTGCAGTGTTTGTGCAAAAGGTTTTGTGAAGGCTTTGGTGATCCAAAGTGGAACTTGCAACTACAATATCTAATAAAAATCTACTTCTAAATATTCCTTTTTGATGGATGTTCATATTCTCATCCAAATAACCAATTCACACACAAGAAGTAAATATGATTTCAAAGGTTGAGGAGTTGGGATTTACACCAACTGGTTGCATTTTATTAAAATTTCCTAAGGAATTTTAGAAAAACCCATTTTGAACATATCAAATTTCAATCACGACATTCCATGATATCACATTTCTTTGAGGCATTTTTTGAAATAGTCCACTTGTCTTGTTTATGCTTCCATATTTTCATGCATGTTTAGAAGGTCACTTGTAACTACAACATATGACAAAAAAATCCTTGTTGTTATGCTTTGATGGATGTCCCTTCATTATTACTAGATATCTAATGTAGTGCACATTATTATAGTGCAAGCCTATTTTTTAGATTGTTTCATTTAGCATCATCAATATTCTCCACAATAACATTGTCCCTATTTAAAATGATGTAAATGGTTCACATCTCATAAATATTTTTCTCTTGCAACAATCTTAGAATGAATTTAGATGCAGTGTGAAAATTAAAACATACTCCAAGGTTCTTAACAACTCTAATCTAGGGGCCATGATTACAAAACCAAATGCAATTTCTAACTTTTCAATATGGTGGTGGATAACTAATTTTTTTTCTCATATTCAAGAACATTAAGTAAAAGTCTTGAATCTAGTAATACCTTGAAGCCTTCATTTTCCAAGCTAATTTCTCCAATTTTACATAGCTCCCCCATGTTTGTGGATTAGATCTATCTCCTACAACTTTTTAATTTATTTATCTTTCTATTGTGTTTGGACTTACTTTTGTAAACTTGCAATATACAATATACTTTTATTCTTTTTGAATTGAGACTAATAGTAATTTTTTTGGTTGTATTGAGGCATAGCTTCATTCATAGTGAAAAAGTTAGCACCCTATTTCTCATATAAGATGGAATATTGCATATAATGGAGGAAATATTCTAGGGTTATTGTTGATTTCATTGAAGGAGAGGGCTTCATATATAGGACACAATCAACACTCTCCTTGGATTCTACACATTACAACTTGCTCTAGGAAGATTTCCCATCTTGTAGAAGTTTTAATAGATGAAAAGGGCATGTGCTCACATTGAAGGGCTCCAAGCATGCATTTCCATCATTACAAAATTTTTTTGGAGAAGTTTCTTTCTTTTCATTTTTGTGCATTGTAATTCAGATTTTAAGTCTTGTGACTAAAAATAAAAATTGCAATACACTATTTCTAAGAATTTTTCAAGCAAGATAGATATTTCAGACTTGTGAAAACTATAAGAATACCTTTCTTAATAAAGTTCAATGAATTTTCCTTCTCAATGGCTATCTTATTATGTGCAATTGATGATTGATGTATATTTCTATGTTTTATATTTAAATCCTCAAATTATTACTCAATTAAAATGACAAAATATACTACTAATTTACATCAATTAATAATCAAATTGACTAAATATACTACCAAATTGGTTAAAATGATGATTAAAATTAATGACTAAGTACACTACCAATGGATAAAAATCAGTGAATAAAAATGACTAAATCAATGACCAATTAACAACAATCAATTACTAAGTTAACCACTAAATATACCAGTGAATAAAAAATGACTAAATAAGTGACTAGACTACAACAATCAATGGCTAAATCAATGACTAAATATACTACGAGATCAATCAATCAAAACAACTAATAAATGACTAAAAATGGTTTCATCATCAATTTGGTCACATTACAAATTACTAGCAATAAACTACTAATGGTCATGTGATCATGTTTGGTAATTTATATGTATATTTTAGTATTTTTTAATCATATATTGTTGTTTCTATACTAGATGCATTTCTACAAGAGTGTGAGAAAATTATGGTGGATTTCCCATTGCATTGAGATAGCTTTCTCTCTATGAAAATACTCTTATATCTTCTTTGTAATTTTGAGCATTGAGCATTTTGATAGTGATCCTTTTGGAAATGAGCCTTTGGTAGTGAGCCTTTTGGCAGTGATCCTTTGTATTTAGTTTTAAGATATTTATATTGTGAGCTAATCCACACCGTGTTTTTTCCCTCATTGATTTTTCCACATAAATCTAGTGTTATTGTGTGTAGGGTTTTACTTCCTTTATTTTTTTCTTCTTCACTTAATGATTTAACACATTAGTAGAGTAAAGGATTTGTGACTGGTTATTGATCTACCTTCTTGTGAAAATTTTAAAGGTTAAAATTGATAAAACTAATTCACCCATCCTCTTCATTGTCTTGTTTAACACTTCAACCAAAAACTTGCAATCACACATCAAAGAAGATAATTATTTTTCTTTTGATAGGGAATAGGTGTTTTCCTTGGTCAAACCCTATTTTGGTAATTTAACCTTGAAATGAAATAATGCATAATGGAATGATGAATGAACAAAAATATGTAACAACTCGCCGATCATCAATTGAAACCTTGAAGTAAAAATCAATAATCTAGCATGAAATGGCCTCATTGTATGTAGATCTTGATCATGGAATTTTATATGAAACAATGCATGAATAAGATCTCAAATGCTACATCAACAGATTATCTCAACAACATGCATAATGCACTATACCTTTGACATGATAAAATAGATCTTTGATTACTGAAATATTCCTTCAATAATCTACCCTTGAATGCCTTCTTGAATTCTCTATAATGATCTTGTGAAATTACTATTGATTTCTTATGAAGATCTAGGATGAAACTATATGAAATAACCCTTTATTAATGCTTGTATTAATCTTAATTCTTGAAATTCAAATAAAAAAATCTGACATTAGATCTAGGATTTCAAATCATTAAAATACCACCAAAAATGTATCCCAAGGGGGGGTCCTAGGGTTAAGTGAGGACTCATTCACCATGTAGCGAATGGGTCCTAGCATACTTAACTAGGACACATTTTGGGGGTTGTGAATTGATATGTGGAAAAGGGGTCCTTGGACCTAGTAAGGACCAATTTGCAAGGTGGAAAATGGGTCCTAGGTCACTAACCTAGGACACATACCTTGTAAAATTAAGTGTTGTAACATTATTTATAAATATCAAGCTTTATCCCTTGGAATCTATAATTATTAGGCTTGGATTTGAATTAAAGGGGATAAATAAGCTCAATTATTCTCAATTAATTATTAAAGCCATAGACTAGTGTGAAAGTGTAAAGAAACAATTTACAACACCCTAAATAAGGCACCATTAAGTCCATTTTATTAAGAGAGTCCCTAGAATTAATATGAATGTGTAAAACACATTACGACACTAAATCAAGGCATAATTGAGCTCATTTTAATATAAACTATTCCCAAATCAAGTGTGAAATATGGATAATTTTCTCAACACTACAATAATGTAACAATTTTATGTGATGCTTTCTTCCTATACTAACTTAGTTTTAAAATAAAATGAAAACTATAGGGTGAGAAGAGATTACACTAAGAAAACATAAGGATAATGAAAATAGCGGTTGGTGTTATAGATAGAAAAATCCCTCACAAAACTAATTCTTGCTCAAGTAGAGATTAACTCACAATGCAACATAAATAGTACAATCTGCAAAGGAAGCTAAAAGATTTTTAGACTATGAAAATTAATGGAAATAACCAATTCTAGTTGAATATAATTGAACAGTCACAATTGAAATTATAAAAAAATAAGGCTTAAGATAACCATACAAAGTAAATTTCAATTAGCAAATTACAAATGGTATGGATCATAGATCTATCAAATATCTTCATAGTTCACCATTATCATATCTAAACTTTATCTAAATTGAAGAAAGGTACCATGTATACATAGAGAAATAACAAGTAAAAACCAAAATCATATATATTACTTGTATTTATTTTAAAATGTTGATTACAACAACTCTTGTTCAACAACCTACAATTGAGAGAAGACTACCTTTTATAGGGAAGGCATACAATATTTGAGGAAAAATTAGCAGTGGAGATTATATCAACACCAATGGTTTGGATTACACTTGCATTTAATATTTTAGAGTGCCTTAAATATTTAGAACATATTCATCATCCATTTCCAACTAAATTCAGTTACGAATGTTTAAGGGAAGGTAAAATATGTTAATAAATGACTTTTATATTAAATACATTTTAAAAAATCCCAAAAAATATTGGGCACAATTTCCAAAAAATACTCTATCTAGTTACTCTATCAAAATTCACCATCGATTGCACTTCTACCTTCTAATTTTTTAGTTATCATAAACTTGATAAAGGTGGCTAGAGTTGTAGTAACTTCCATATTTGGAAAATCAAGATTGGAATGAACCATATAACACAAAGTGTCATACTCATAATCAATGATGATGCAATTCCATCCAAGAAGACTTTTGACTGATCATCTCTTAATATTTTACAAAAAAGAATTGTAATATCTAGAATCCATAGATTTTATTTCATTGGCTCTATGTGGATCAATGGTTTCCATTTCTTTATACATGCTCTATTTGTAGGACCATTTTTGATAGTCATGACATAAATAACTTATATTAGTAAGATAGTAGCATTATTTTTTTATATGAAAGGGATGGCTATGCACAAAATTTAAGATTTCGAGGCATCCTTGATCATGTGAGACCCTACTCATGGTGCCTCACCAATTCTTCAATTCTTATAGCTCCAAATTTTACCATTTCTAAATCAAATATACCTCTTCTCCTCAAGTAAAAATGAATTTTAGGAGGCAGGGAATGCATAATGGTGGCTGATAGATTGGTTTCACTAGGACTACTAGAACATGATCTATTTTATTTAGAGCCCTAATGAATTTTTCAATAAGGGTTCTAACACTTTCATCTCCATTCCTCTAAATATTAAAAATAGTTCTTAGGATAGCTCTCATATTGACCACATTTATAAATCTCTTGAGAAAGCTATCTCTAAGAGTATTTTATTTTGTAATGCTCCCCTCTTTGATTAACATGAACCACTCTACTACTCGACCTCCCAAAGATGCAACAAAAAGGTGAAAGAATATTTTTTCTTAAATGATACCAAAGGAGGTGTAGGTGGTAGTGAAGGCATGCAAATGATCTTTGGGATCTTGTGTGTTTTCTCGGATGAATATAGGAAAATGCTCCCTTGACCATTCAAGGAGTGAGGAGTAATTTGAGAATGCAAGGGGGGAAAAATTGTTTCTCCTATTTGGTGACGATGAAGAGGCCATCAAAATAAATTCAAACTAATAAGTAATGGTTCTTTTTCAAACATATTTTCCAATCTCCAGAACAAATAATTTTGGAGTTCAATTAATTTTGTGGTGGTTCTCTTTTGGCTAGTAGCAGGTTTTGGTTCTGGTTGGGTCAAGGTAGTAGATTAGGATAGCAAAAAATTTCAATTCTTGGGAATCTTTCAACCATGGGTCATGGTGGGAATTGCATAAGCACTTCCTCTTCTTCAAGTAAAAAACTCACTCACATATATTCCACTGCACTCCTTTGATACTCCCACAAATTGTATTCAACTGAGAGATTATATCTTCTTGTTATGATGTTGTATATGAGAAAAATTTCATCCCTTGGGAAAAATCTCATTTCACATATCTTCACCTTAGAAAATCATATCCCAAGGTGAAACTCTACATCACCGACCTACCTTCCATCCACTTGGTGTATGACCTATGTGTCGGTGAGAGAATATTTGTCAGGGACGACAACATGGCATGCAGGTGTCTATGTGTTGCATTATCATCCCTAATAGATTCCCATGTTTGAAGTTCATAGAGGCTTTACACACCCAATTGGGGCCAAATTGTAATGTCCCTCTTCAACCAACTAACTTGAAAATGCCTAATTATTTCCCATCCCACCATCAAAAACACTCATTCTCAATTCATTTCACTTTGTAGCGATTCTACACACATTCTTCTTTCATTCACTTCATTTCTTCACTCTCAAGCAACATTCTAGCATTTCGTTGTGATAATTGTTGCAGCTTTGAAGCTCGATCAACTTGACATTGCAAGTTTGTGGAAATCCATAGAAGTGTGGGATTGGAGTGTTGCCACACCTCCCTTCATCACCATTGCGATTGTGGTGACTTTGCAAAGTCCACACCTTGCATTCTCCTCCATTGGCTAGTGAGCTTTTGGGTGGAGGTGGTAACACTTCACTCCTCTCCTTTGTGATTTGGTAGAGTAGCATAGTATTATTTTGTAGTGTTCATTGAAATCATTCCTTCCTTTTACTTTCTTTATCATATATTATACTCCATCACTTTCTCATTGTCCATGAAGGTGGAAACACGAAAATGGGGGTCTGACTAAGGCAAGCCCCTATATAGCCCTAACAGTTTTCCCTCTTTCTTGTGTGTAGGTGAATGTATGTGTTGAGCTAGCTAGTGAATTGGTGCTTCAGTAAGATTATTTTCATCACCCTAGCCTTTATTTATCTACTTTATCATCTTTTTCTTTATTTCTTGTACTTATTCTATTTTTTCCTTCAAGATCAACTAGCTAGGCTATTAGTACATTTTTAGGTTGTGTCGACTGTACTTGTTGTTTGCTGGCCATACAGATCCTAGAAAGCCCTAGAGACACCAATGTGCCATAATTTTGTCCTAGAATTGTGTTGTCATCCTCATATATAGAGCTGTCTGAGGTGCAGTATTGACTCCAAAAACAAACTCACCTAGCCTAAACTTGAAATTTGGGTCTAAAGAGTGACAAAAGTGCTATATAGTGCTCTTCATTCTGGATACCCATCCTTTAGAGTGAGTTAAGTCAAGGTAGCCGTCCACTCTACACTCTCCATGACCTACATCCTTGATGTGGTTGGTCCCCCTCTCTTACATTTTTGGTGAACTTGACATGAATCATTTTTGTTCTATTTACTAGTGATCAAGGGTCCTTTCCTCACGTTCTAGGAGCATTGTAGGTGTGAGTGTTGTGATTAATTTTTCCTTACAACCCAACTTGTGACCCCTAATGGGTCTAGTTAGAAGGTTCCATAAATATTGTGGAACGAAGCCTTAACTGGGTCACTGTCTTATTTTAAACCTTTGGGGGACTTTGTGAGAGTATCCTTTAATGTGTGTGATGGCCTCCTTTTTTCATCTTCCTATTCCCTTTTTGTAGCCTTCAAGCAATAGTATAGGTATAACCTTCACCTCGTAGGACCTATCTATGGGTTTTAGTAGAAAATCATCTCCTCTTTATATAAGGTATGTGCAGGATCATCATGGAAAAACTAGGCCCTTAAGTGGCAAAAAATTCAGAAAAATCAGAGTTAGGCAACTTGACGTAAAAATTTGAATAAGTTATCTATATTATTTCAAAAATATGTAAGAATAGAATCTCTAGAAAATTGAATGTAGTTTCTAAACTACTGGTTTTTTAAATCTATTTGGTGAAAATTTGAAATTTCAATGCAAGACTACTTAAATTTCGGAAAAAAAAGAAGTAGGTGTCTGTCACCACCCTAACCACAATAAAATGATAATTATTTTTTATAAGATTTTAGAAATAAGTAGAGGACTCATGTCTAGATGTGATGCATATTTTTTTGTAATTTTTTTCCAAGTAAATAATTAATTATGAACATTTTATTACAACTTTTAAAAAATATAAAAACTTGTATGTCTGACCACCTTAACTTGGTCAAAACTTCATGAAACTCATTTTTTCTTTTTTTTAATCCTATAGTATCTGAAGCATAGAATGTGATGCATGTTTTGGATTCCATAAATGTGATACTGTTTGAAAGCTATAGATGTGTTTTAATGAGCCTATCAATTAGGACTTTAGTCGTAATTCAAATAGAAAATGAATAATAATTATTTATTAAATTCAAAGTAAAGCATAATTTATATTGGTGGAAAGCTAAGAATATCCTTTAAAAACCCTTTTCATTTCATCAATTTTGGGTAAAAAAAAAGTCATTAGCCATACACCCTACAAATACCCATCATATTGCCACTTTTTGGCCCATCGTGATCTTGCACATACCCTATACCTACATGAATGAACAGGAACATTGTAGCTGGTGTTCTTGTTGACTAGATGTCTTAAGTGAATATCATAACCAAGGAGATTATGTTAATTAGATTCCTGCATAAAGATGGGTATCGTGCACCTATGAGCACCATCCATACACATAATGGAATTTTCATATGACCCCTTGGTAGCATCGTCCTAAATCTGTAAACTTGTTGTTTGAAATAATCTCAGGGTTCAAACTCTTTAGAGTGAAGTTGGGTATCCCCTAGCTACTAGCTATGAATGTAGTTCCCTTAGTTGTGCATAAATGTTGGAAATTTATTCTTGAGGTTTTCATGCATGTTATTCATGACACTGGTTATAAACTACTAGTTGAATGTGGTAGCTATTCTTTAGACCACTTTGGGCCTACACCTATTGGTCCTCTCCTTCTTAGGAAGGCCCTCTTTTACTAGACTTATCTAAAGTACAAAAAAGGACACTTAACACCTAGAGTGAGGTACCATCCATCACCTTATGCTATTTTTCAATAGGGCTTGTCTAAAAGTTGATAATGATGTTGCCAAGGCCCATAGAAGAGAAGAAGAGAAGCACTCTCGAGGTCATTCTTCTTCATCTTCCACTATCCAACTGGATGCTTCCTCTTTCCCTATTGTGGCACCATTAGATTATATTTCATGCTTGTGTTAGAATCTTATGGTGCCCGCTTGGGAAAATCCTAAGCATCCTATATTTGATCTTCATATTCTACCTAGGGAGCTTAGGCCCATTTGATATGGTAAAAGAAAGGGTCCCCAAGGGGAATCCTCTATGTCTTGGCCTCTGCAGCCTCGCACCACTCTTACTCCTAAAGCAATGAATAGGAAGAGGCTCACCGTTGAGGTGCAAGAGTCGACTCCCCTCATTTTTTCTCATTCTCATCCTCCTACTCTCTTTTAGGAGTTGGTCCCTCCCCATGGAAATGAATGTGATGGAAACTTCTATGGTTAAGTAGGATCCTTCTATCCCCTCACAACTTTTGGTTTGTATCTCAAGGAGTCATAGAAACTACCTCGTGCATGAGTGCAAGTGCTAGTGAAAGGATCTGGTAGCTGAGTAGGATGGTTGTAGAAGAAGGAAGAGGACATGACCACCTCTACTTCAAAGCCTCCTATTGTGTCCTCCTCTCTCCTCCCCTCTGCTTTTGTTCAACTAAGCTCAATCTCACTTTTGGCTCCTATTGTGAGTGTGAATTCACGTAACCATAAAAAGGTGTAGGTGTTTATTGATCCTTTAGTCAAGCTACCCATTTTTATGTCCCTTTCAGATGTCCCACAATTCCTAAAACTCATGGACATGCTAAATACCTTGATGGTATCCACTATGATTTTCACCTCCTCCTCTACACCACTTACCTCATCTATGGGAAGTTCACATCCCCCAATGAAGTAGAAGATATAGGATGGCCCTTCCATAAATGGAGGGAATAAGAGGAGCCCACCCTCTCCAAAGGGTGGTCATGTGCTATCTTGTTTCATCTTAGTGGCATAACAATTTTTGGCTTCTCCTATGTTTTTCACCCCTCTCAAGTCACTCAGTGAGCTAAGTGGTGAATCTTTGGTGTTTTCCTCTCCACCCATTGAGGTACAACATGGAACTTTTGTAAAGTTTATGTTTAACTCTTTGGAAAAAATTTTGGCCTTGTTAGTGATCTTCATGAAATCACTGACCATAGATCCACAAGAGCTGAGTGGAGAAGACCTTGTGGGGCCTTATTCCTTAGCCCTTATTGTAGGAGGGTTGGAATCACCCCCCCCTTAATATTCCACCAATGTATGCTCATTCACCTTCCCCTTATAATGATCTATATTTGGAAGTAGACGACATCTTGGTTAATGAGTGTTAGGGGGAGACATCTTCTTTATCTTTAGAATAAATGTGTGTGTGTTGTGATGTGTCCCCCCATGCTCATGTTATGTGTTCCTGGAAGAACCTTGTTACCCTTGTTGGTGCTTGGATACAAGAGTGATTTTTTTTCATAAACCTTCCTCTACTTGTATCATCATTCTTCCTCTATTATGTGTTTTGAATTTTAGCAAATTCGGGACAATGCAAAGTGTTGGGGGAATTTAGGCTACCCTTCCATGTTAACCCAATTTTTTAGTTTTACTTTGTCTTCTTGTGCATTCTTCGCATGGTCTAATATAGTAGGAGATTAATGAAAGTTCATTTATGTACTATTATTATACTTACGTATATTTATGAGTAGCTCTAACCCTGAAATATTAGATCACCTCTATGTCTCTTGATTTGTTATTTTGTTTCTTCTCTTTTGTGATTTTCTTGTCTTTCTCTCTTCTTTGCTTGAATTTTCCCTCATGTGTGTGACAACACCACTTTCATAATACTTCAATTCTCAAAAAATTCATTTTTGGCCAATGAATCTTTTCTAGAGAATCCTTGCAAACCTCTTTTGAAAATCATACTCTCAACTTCGACCCCTAACAAGATGTGTTTCCTTCATCATGGGTTTGCAAAGAAAGAACTTGAGAAATTTCCTCCAAGCTGGGAGCAACATTTTTCTATAGGAGAAGCCTTGACCTTCCCCTCACAAGGGAGCACCTTCTTCCTTTCAAATTCCTTGATGAAGTGAACATCTTTCAAAAGGATTCATTGATGATGAATTGATCTGAGAAAAAAACTCCACTTTCAAATAGTGTGTCCCTTGTGTGGATCCCTCTTCTTTTGAAGGGTTCCCAAGGGACCCCTTTGAAAGACTTCCAACTTTGTGATGGTCTCTTTGAATATCTTCTTGTTTTCCTATGTGGCTACTTTATTCTTTGGCATGTTTTATCTATGGATTAACATGTCACTTTTTAGATGCACCTATAAAGCCAATTTCTAGTCTGGCTCTACAGAGTTCCCCTTCATTGGCCTTCCTTCATGAGAGAGAACTTAGGGGTTTCCTTCTTGTAGGTTTGTGAGCCTGTAATGTGCTTACTTCATTGAGCTTCCTTCAAGAGAGAGAACTTGGGGGTTGCCTCCTCATAGGTCTGTGAGCCTATGAAACACTTTCATCTTGCAGGATTTTTCCATCATTTGTCTGAGGGCCTTTGGTGTACTTTGTGCAACTTCATAGTTTTGCAGAGTTATGGAGTCTTTTTGTTTAAAAATTCTCAGGGAGAGTACCTATGGAATCCTTTTCCTACCCTACATTTTTAAGTTCACAAAGATCATGGTCTGCATCCCTAATGCTTTAGGTATACATTTCTAACCCTACTAACTCTTTAGTCTACTTTACCAAACACTTGCTAAAGTACGGGGAAAATGTATAGGAATGAATTTGCACCAATTGGGAAAATTTTCGTTACACATAACTTCACCTTAGAAAATTAAATTCGAAGGAAAAATTCCAGATCACCCACTTGCCTTCCATCCACTTTGCATTTTTCCTATGCATTGGTGAGAGAATAGTTTTTGGGGATGAACATGTGGAGTGTAGACATCTTTGTGGCACGTTACTGTCCCTAATGAATTCTTTCATTTGAATTTGGAATAGGCGTTACACACTCAATTGAGGCTAAATTTTAATGTCCTTTAACCAATTGACCTAAAAATGTCTTATTCCCTCCCATCCCACCTTGAAAAACACTGATTCTCACTTCATTTCATTCTCTAGCAATTCTACACAAACTTTTATTACATTCAATTCATTTCTTCACTCTCAAGTAACATTCCAACATTTCATTGTGAGCATTGTAGCAGCTTTGAAGCTCCATCAACTCCACATTGCATGTTTGATGCAAGCCATAGAAGCATGGTCTTGGAGTCTTGCGAGACCTCCCTTCATCACTGCTACAACTGTGGTGACTTTTCCAAGTCCATACCTTGCATTCTCCTCCATTGGCTAGTGAGATTTTGGGTGGAGACCTGTGGTAACACTTCACTCCTCTCCTTTGCGATTTTATAGAGTAGCATGGTATTAATTTTTAGTGTTCATTACAATCTTTCCATCTTTCTACTTTCTTTATTGTATATTCTTCTTGATTGCTTTCTGGTTGTCTATGGAGGTGGAAACACCAAAATAGTTGTCTAAGGCAGACCCTTATATAACCCGAACAATTTTCCCTCTTTCTTGTGTGTGGGTGAACATACACATGGAGATAATTGGAAAACTAACACTTCTATGAGATTTTTTTAATCACCCTAGCCTTTATTTACCTACTTTATCATATTTGTATTTATTTCCTATACTTATTCTTTTTTTTGCTTCAAGATCAACTAGCTAGGTTTTTAGTACATTTTTAAGTAGTTTCTATTGTACTTGCTATTTATTGGCCATACAAACACCAATGTGAGCTAGAGATGCCAGCGTTCCATGGTTTCATCCCATAACTACATTACCATCCTAAGACAAAGAGCTTTATGAGGTGCAGTATTGACTCAAAAAACTAGCTCACTAGCCTAATCCTAAAATTTTGGTATGAAGAGTGACATAAGTGCTACATAGTGCTCTTCATTCTCGATCCACATCCTTTAGAGTTAGGTAAGTTAAGGCAGCCCTTTGCTCTTGGCTCTCCATGACCTAGAGCCTTGACACGGTTGGTCTCCCTCTCTTACAAATGTAGCCAAATCTAACCCTAGTTGTAGCATAGGAAAGATACCTTCACGTTGTAATAGATCTTTACTCATCATAAAATAGGAAACTTATGATATTTTTTTAAATAGTCTCATGAAATAGAGATTTTGGGATTGGAAGACGCAATCTTTCTGAATTCAATTCCCTAGTAGAGTCACAAAATATCTATTTGTAAACAGTTCTGTCCCTAGAAAAAATGAATACAAATGATTCTATAACATCCAAGAAGGACAAGATAAACTCACAACATTTGGAGAGATTACCATTGCATTAGTAATCTTCCTCTGAATTTTGATTGAGGTATAGTTCCCTCTTCTAATATAATTTTGTATTTTTTGAATATATATGAACTCAGGGTATGCTTTTAACCAGAAAGAAGAAAATGAAAACTAAAAATTGCTCATAGCCGTGATGCAAGCATGAAAGAAAATCATTAAAGTTAAATTTCTGCTAAAATGAAAAGATTAGAAAATGATTTGTATTGTGACTCACAAATCAGACTATGAACACTTGTTGACTGAAATCAGTATAATTCCAACTATCTACTATAAATAAATGAACTAAATGTCACTAAAAAACATATTCTCAAAGGAAAGGTATATCCAAATGCTTGTCAAGGCTCATAATTTTTTTTACAAACATTAACATTTAATTCACTGATAGACAATAATATTCATTGATAATGAATTGAGACTGCAAAATTTGATCCTTTATTAAGATCGATTGTCACTCATGCCTCACAATGCAAGGGTGATCAAAATGTCTGATCTGTGCAACATCTTACAACTAATATTTAAAATTTTACATCTATAATGGTTAATATTTCTTGACACTATTTATTAGAAACTAACCACTACCTAGCTGAATAAAAGAGCCAAAAATTGACTAATCAGTATCAAATTATGATAATTTCCTTCATTAATTGTTGTTTTTAGGGATGGTTATGATTACATCTTGTTTCTTTATTGATAAGATAGGAGGTTGAGCTATCACTTAATGTAAGAAAATCATGTGGCCTTCCTTCATGCAAAATTTCTAACACCTTAACTTCTTAGTGACTATTGATATGCCACCTAAGATCACTTCGTGTAGCATTTTAAATGTTGAGGGATGTTGAATCAAATTCACTAGATCTTCATCACATATCCTTGCTTGAATTAATTCAATTTAAGAAATTTTTTATGTACTTCGACATTGATTTCTGTAAATAAGATCTTCCAATTTTCCTCTGTTAATCTATAAAACCTATTCATCACTATTTCATTCTACATAATCCTAGTTCCATCTTGAAGCATGTTGATTTCATCAAGTTAAGTAGTCATGGAGAGTGAATTTTTAGTTGTTGAA
The DNA here is from genome assembly GCA_007258455.2 of Sequoia sempervirens. Lineage (NCBI taxonomy): Eukaryota > Viridiplantae > Streptophyta > Pinopsida > Cupressales > Cupressaceae > Sequoia > Sequoia sempervirens. The sequence continues at coordinate 249,365,631 of VDFB02000008.1, forward strand.
GGTGTTGGATCAACTCAGGGAGCTCTTCCTCATCTGTAATGATGTGAAAGGAGAATTCATCCACAAGGTAATTGGTGAGCACTTCAATTCACAAGTGCATTTTCACAATGTCAATCTACACTTTTGGACATTTTAGATGGGATTTTGGGGCTATTGAGCGTTTGGTTTTCCCTCAGTACTTGTAGTGTTCTAGAGATTCCTTGAGAGGGATTTATAGTCATTTGCATGTGGGTCTAATCAGGGACATAATCTGTATCTCTTGTGCACTACATAATGAGATGGTCGGCCAAGTTGTTACTTTGATGTTTGTTAGCATTGAAGGCAACAATATGGAGACTTTCAATAATTGTTTTGAGTGTAACAAAAATATTTTCTATCATACATAGATTGATCGAATGCAAGAGGTGATAAAAACTATCAGAGTCATCATATTCACCCTCTATGTTTGAAAAAACCCATGATCTAAAATCACATTCTTTTTGGCAATGTAATATGAATTTTTTATTGTTACCTATATAAATATATATATCTTCTTATCTTTATAAATCATTTTATGTTATGGAGATCTATTTTTCTTTACTTTCACTATTTGTAACATTTAATGTTATGCCCATGTGGAATGATGTATGTGAAGATGCATTTTATTGTAAACAATCTTTTTCTTTGTAATTTCGTCCTCGATAATGAAATAAATTTCTGCCCCAAATATACTACATAAATGTTTCTAGGTAAGTTCGTAAGAGTTTTTAGAGTCTGCCTCAGTTGTAGAACTATGCCTTTATGCCACCATAAATAATAAACTTGAAATTTCAAATTTTCACATTAGTCTTTATGTAAATCTCTTTACAAAATAATTACAATTTATTTTCTAATTCTGGCATATATAAAAAAGTTTTGAAAACCCTGTAAGGACCGACAAAAGTTTCAAAACTTTATGAAGTTTTTCCAAATGTCTATCACTTTTCCAATGTAGTTATTTTATTTTATTACACTATTCCTATCAATCTTTGAAGCCCCTCAAAATGACCTGTGAAGTTCCAAAGTGATGTTTGTTTAGAAACATGTAGGTTCAAAAATTGAGTCAAGAGTTGACACAAGTTTGAAAACTTTGTTAAAAGATGACAAACACATCCCTCTAATTTACATTCTTTTGAAGGATATTTTTAGGGGGTGGGGCTAAAAATGAAAACACTTCATAAAAGATATTTTTTCGAACTCTAGATCATTCATTGAATTTTCCCAAAAATCTTTAATATGCAGCTAATGGGAATATTGCTTGTCAAATTATTTTTTCATTTTAACATAGGGATTGAAATTATCCCTCCTACTATGAAAATTAAACTCAAAGGTCTGCATCTTCATGTTAGAGTACTTACCTTTTGGGCATGCAAATAAACCTTTTCAAAATTTTAGAGGATAAGGAATTTCAACCCTTTTCCTGCATTTTAAATATTTGTGCGAAGAACACAATTATCTTGTCATCTCTAGCATGGAAATTTTTTTACTAGGGTACTTTATAAATCTATAATGGGAACCCCAAAAGCATTCCATTCAAAAATAAGTTAACATTAGGAATTAGATGAAGCATTACCCTAGTCTCTTAATTATTTCTATAGCCGAGGAAGAAAGTCATCTACTCAAATCCCCTTTTAGGGTCCTAACAATGAACATAGTTAAAGAATCATTCACCCTTTTGTAATGATTCTTCATATTCTACACCTACAATAGAGGGTAAAAATCATATACCTTAGGCTATTTAGGTATGGTAGCCATAAGAACCAAACATGTCAAACCCATTTATCTAAAATTTGTTGTGCAAAGGTAGATAATATGAGAAGTCATCAAAAAAATTAAAGACTTCTTTATGAGGGAAAACAAATTATGAAAATTATTTCTAATTGTTTTAGCCTAATAAAACTTTGTAGGACCCTCAATATCTCTTCTACAAAGTGGAACATCCAATTCTCAAAGGTGGATGCTAATGGAATCCCCATGAATCTACTCAAAAGGGTGACCAAATCATTGACTTTATCCTTGAAGTCGCTCTGATATAGATGCTTGGGTAACTTGTTTGAGTTTCTCTTTTGTTGCTTCATCTATAAATTATTATTAAATGTCATGTTGGCCTTGGTATTGGCTACAAATACCCTAATTTCATACTACATACTCTCTATAGTCATGTGAGAAAAGGAAGTGATTCCACTAATGCGGGAAATAGAATCACAAAACAAGCCAACCAATACTCTCCGGTCTCCATCAATTATCTTATAAGAATCTTGTGATAATAGTATTGGGCTCCCATGATTAACTTTAGGCACAATATAAAAGATAGGAACCTGATAGCCTATACAATTTCACTTTGCTTGATCTTGGTAGCTAGTTAAGTTCTTTTATCTCAAAATATCCTTGCTTTAAATTACTTAAAATATCCACGTGACCCATATTGGTGTCACTAACCAACAACTGAGTTGATGTTATTTTTGAGAGATGATCAACTCCCTTGAATTCAAATTTTATTTGTGTTGTTTTATATGTTTTTCCATGAAACCTACAAGACACTTCACATAATAAGGAAATGGAATAAATTTTATTTTTTTAGACATGCTCTACTTCAATTCCAATTAAACAAGCTTCCTTTCATAATAAATGGATTTTTAATGTAACCGTTAATTATTGGAAAACCCTTAAAAAATTCGTAATTAACAACCAAGATCTATATTAAATTTAATTAGTCAAAAAATAAATTATGAAAATATAACATAGAGTGATCTTTTCAAAAAAAATAATAATCATCAAATTTTGTGGAAAATGCAACCTTTAATATCATCATTGAACCTTTGCAAAAAACTAAATTCTACCCTCCCCATGGAAAAATAAACCCTCTTCTGCTATTAGAGAAAAACACTCTTAAAATTTTTAAGGGACCCTACATACTCTAGATTTCTAAAAATGATAATTTGTGGGAATCTCATGTTTACAAAAAAAAGGGGTGCCAGATAATTTAGGCACAAAATTAAAAATAGTCTGATACCTCTCAAAACTCAACAAATCTATTTTTTTGAAGAAAATATTAAGAAAAAATTTGTGAAAAGTTGGACATGCAAAACTTTGCAAAGTTTTGGACTATGTAGAAAATTCCCTACAAAAATCTAGACTCGGTGAGTTTTGTGGAGCTTTACACAAAAAAATTTTTTGGGTATTTTTGATCTACTGAATGTTGTAGAAAAATGAGGCATGCAATATTTTTGAGATATTTCATTACTGAAATTGGACCACAAGCCTAAGCTTTGTGGAATTTTGACTTAGTCGATTTTGTGGAAAAATAATACCAACATATCCCATGAAATTTATATTCATTCAATATTTTAACTCTTCCACAGAAAGATTGTAATGCCCCATTCGGTAACCTAAAGAATGTTGCATTGATAGTGAAAGTGTAATAATTTTCTTTTAAAAGTGTAAACATAAACTTAACTAGTGCAAACATTCCCTAAGATACGCGACGACACACTACCTGAAAATCCCATAGATGACAATAGTATTTAACATGACATGTATTTAATTCACATAAACTTAAGAGCATACATTGAATAATGTTTAAATTACATCATTAAAGATATATAGTAAAAATAAGATTCTTTATTACATTACATTTGAAATAACATTACAATACTCATTTTCCAAATGAGGTAGGTCATATAAAAATGTACAATTACATATTACAAATGTTCATCTCGTTAACAATTGAGGAGTGATACATATATAAAGTTTCCACTAATAGAAATAAGAAAGTACATTTCCACTCACGAGCTCTCCATCCAAGAAGTACTCGTTGCCACGAACAAGAATTGGGGACTCAACAAAGTAAGGTGCACATTCCACCCAACCATGTGGTACCCGTAGGCCCACCCCCCATGCTAGGAGATAGCAAAAAAGGTTCCCTAGACATAACCTACAAACCCTATACACAAGTAAAAACCATAGACAAAACTATACAAGTACAAACTTAACTTATTGGTTACATTGCTTCTAGAACAAAATGATCAAATATACTAAGTTCATAAGAATTGTTATTATAGGTGGAGTGTCATCACAATGTTGGATAGGTTACCTTGGTGTTTCTTCTTAGGTTTCAGCCCTTATCTTGGGTTACCCTGGTAACCTCTTACGAAACCCGGCCCCATATGCAATCTATTGCGGAATCGAATATCTTTCATAGTTACTAGATATCGATTTTTCCATTCCAGGCCTTCTCGACTCATTACCAAGACTAAAATAGTTCTTGAGTCCATGAGCGAGTCTTATTAATCTAGTTAAAGGTTTTAGACTACCTAATGTGTTGTTTTAGTTTTCACTGATGAACTAACTCTACATGAGTTACCCAGGCACCACTTTGTGTGTTGGCCCTCATAAAGAGCCACTACCCTAATAATAACATAGGGAAACTAACTCCACTAACGAAGGTAGACAAGGTACAGATAAAATAGCATCAAATACCAAACATATAACAATGGACATCACAACCTCTTCATAGAACCAGGTGTCTAAAAACCAAAACAGAATCATGTGCACTACCCTAGTTTATTCAAAATATGAAACCATTAAAGATATAACTCCTTCAAAAGAAACTATGTCTGGAAGACTTGAAATCTCATATAAACCCAATTTACCCAACTAAAATATAAAACAACTTGAAACAATTCAGGCAAAAATAAGATTCTAATATTAGGATTTACTAAATCCAATCAAATCAGTAACTTAAAGCATGAAAATAAATCAACATGTTTACAGTTCTTTTCTCAAACAATAACATAAATTGAAAAAATTAATCTAATTATAATTTTCTCAATTTCACATAAAAATAAATACCAAATGGGTAAGTGCACCAAGATGGTTCCCAAAAAGGGGGCTTAAGTGGCCACTTTTTTTTTGAAATCAGGAATTGCTGACATTGGATGTCAAATTGAGGATAGTTACACTCAAAATTTTGAGATGGAACAAAATTAAGGATCAAAGCGCTCCGAGTCTACTTTCTAAAATACTAATTTATTTTGAAAATGGTTGAGATTAAGAGGTTCAAAAGAGGGATGTACATAAATTGGTGTTGTTTTTGTCAGAAAAACATAACATAGCAACTCTTGTATGACCTGAGCATGGTGAACTTTTTTGTAGTATTTTTAAAATCGCTATGGTCAGAAGTTAGCTAATAGAATCTAGTTGGTGCACAATTTTTCTGATAATTTTTTAATGAATATTTGATTTTTTACTAATTTTCTAAGTGGGCACTTCCTGAAAAGCAAAATTTTGGCTGTGCTCCCACTACAAATTTTGAAAATAATTGATTTTTTTTTGTTTTTTGTTTTAAATTTGTAGAATGGAGTCTAGTTTCTAAAAATGTAATTTATTTGAAATTTTGATGAACGGTTAATTTATAACAAAAGAAACACTAAACACCACTTTTGGGAAAAAAATAGACATACAAACAAAAGAAATTATGGATGAAAGGCTTAACATTGTCGAAAAGTGAAAAAAATTACATCATTGGATAGCTAAGAGATAACCTAACATTACCCATATTTTTGATTTTGTCAATATTGAACTAGATGCAATCTTCATGGTGAGCACAGACCCGATTATGTGAAAAATTGTAGAATTTGCAAAAACATGACTCTGGCCTTGTTGGGAATGCCCTCGAAGCATTTGGGTTGGTATTGCAAGGAAAATAATTTCACTTTTTTCTTTGTTTTTAACGTGAAATAGCACGTTTTTTAAAAAAAATTCATAAGTGGCCAGAAAATTGGTACCCAACTTCATGCACTTGCCCAAATTTTCTCTTTCAATCTTATTGTTTTAAAAATAGTTGATCTCATGCTTTACATGCATTTTAATTAAAATAATTTCTTAATTTAATACAAAAATTATTTTCTCAATCTATAAATGTTTATATACATACATATATACATATATATATTTTTATATAAATTAATATATATATATATATTTACATATATATATACATATATATATATTTACATATATATATATATATATATATATTTACATATATATATAGTGTTCATAAAATATAAATTAAATATAACGAAATCTGAATTTTAAAGAAAATCAAAAACAAGACATTGCAAGGCGAATTCACATTAGGGCCGACTGTGGTTACAACCATAGCCATATATTTAGGGTTGTATTTTTCAATAGTTGTCGGCTCCTAATAAGGGCACCGACCTGTTAGGTTGGGCGGCACTAGGCTGCTCCCACCGTCGCCTCCCTTAGGGGCAGCAGTTGTGGGGATAGCCGCAACCATTCCCCCCTCACAATTTAAAAAAAAAAATTCTTAAGAACCTTGCATTCAGTGATTTAAAATAAATCGCGACTTTACAAAAAAAAAAAAAAATATGCAATTTTTAAAAGACACGTTTGGTCTTTCCACTTTTAAATTTTAAATATAGGGAAATCCATATATGTATACTTGTATATGTATATGTATATCTATATTGTATACATATATATATATATATAATTATATATATATAATTTAATCAATAAAGTAAAATAGTCGGGCAAATGTTTTTATAGAAGTTTACTACAGGAAATTATAAAATTTGTCAATTTACACAATTTTCCTCAAAGAATAACAATTTTCAATCACTGAGGGTTTCCAACTCAAATTATCAAAATCTTTTCGTGTAAGTTCTTCCCAGAGACTTCTTTTTCCATATATCACATAGAACTTATTTTAAAAAACTATAGAGAATTTTTGTTTTCTTTTAAAACTTTTCTATTGTTAACAATAACCTTTGGGTTTGCTCTCTAATTTCACTATAAAATATTGTTTTGAAATTAAACACAAAGAGGTAACAATTTTTCTACAAATTATTATGAACAAAAATCTACCGAGAAGAACAGAAACTTCAAACACAATAATTTCCTCAGGCAATCTTTTAATTTAATAAATTTTAAAAAATATTCTACAAAATAAATTCTTTTTAAAGGCAATCTTTTCAAAAGACAATAAACTAAATAAATAGGGAAGAACCTGTATTCCTGTAACTTGAAGAATTTTGACTGTTGAAGAGAAGCTTTGCCTGCTGCGTGCAACTTCCAAAGCCCTTTCAAATCTCCTCTTTCTAAAATATTGCAAAATACTGAACAAATATGTATCCCGAGAACTTCTTCCAGAAATTTTGAAAAAAAAAACAAAAAGAAATCACAATTTTTTTTCCAATTTCTTTAGCAGAATTCCTTTTTCTTTTCCCATGAAGTGTGTTTTCTTGTTTTTCCCCAGATCTCACAATATTCTTTCCAAGAAAAAATCCCAACAAGAATTTTTGCATTAAATTTAACTCACACACATGGAAATTCAAGAAAATATCTAATAACCACTCATGGATATTTTCTTCCCACAATTATCAAGAATTTATTTTATTTTAAAGAATTAAAAATTCAAAAATTAATTTCATTTTCAATACATATTTTAAATTCTATTCCACCCCAAAAGCATTTAATATAAATTTAATCTATATTTACTCTATTCACTCAATAAAAACAACTTTAATCAATTAATTAATTTATTTACTAAAATAACTTTAATCTCTATGATTAAATTATTTTACCAATAAACTAATTTAATTAATAAAATAAAATATAAAGCTTTTATCTAAAATATTTAAAATTAATTTAAATGAGCTCTAAAATTAAAAGTAACATTTATCTAACATTAAATTCACAAAATAAACCTTTCATAACAAATAATCAAGACAGACACACACGAAACAACCAAAAATACTAGACCTAACCTGACGACATTATGTGACTGGGTTTGAGACTAGACTAGGAAAAACCTCATTACTACCTCCCAATCAACATTACCGTTGAGTCCAGACATGCTCAGACCTGTGAAACTAGGTGGAGTCGGTGTCATATACCTGCAATCGTGCAATCAGACAAATTACATATATATAATCCATGATTCCAACACACCATGAGGAGAAGATTGCATAAATCTCAGGGCACTTGCAAGCGAGTGATGCAACTCCATTCTACTCACCAATACAATATCACAACAAAATGATAAGAAAATAACAATTAATCTACCATAAGCATATATATAACAATAACATTTTAAGTAAGCATCTAAACTAACATAAAGCATGTCAGAAATAATTACCACCATACAATGTATCATCACATCACAAAATTAATCCACCATCACTCTAATGTCAACGATCAATACATCAAAAGAAAGTACCTCCTGGTCTATCAAAGTGAAAACACACTAACAAAAAACATAAGCAAAATGGAGGGGTACTACATCCTCCCCCCCTAGGATCAAGCTTGCTCCTGAAAGCCTGTGAACAGATAGGGATACAGTTCCCTCATGCATGTCGCATCATCCCATGTAGCAGATGCCTCATGATAAGAATCCCATTGGACCCTCACCTGATCAACGTGTCGCATCCTCTACCTAAAGTCTCGACAACTATATTTTGATGATCAGCTTAGCAGTTATTAACCACAACATAAACTGTATGAGAACATCTTCCATCACCAACTGTAGGCTCATAAGCTGTTGGTCATGGCTCAAATCCTGAAGAACCTCTCATTGGACACTCCCTAGCAATGTGTCCCTATTGACCACAAGAATAACAACTAGTACCTCTACCAAATCGTCTACCACCTGAAGGTGCATTGGATTGTTGAAACCTACCTTTACTAGTAGTAGACTGTGCACTCTAAGCTGGTTGATCTTGTAGATTGTGCTTGTTGTGCCACTAGTTACAGTTCTTTCCTGACTGAGGATGATTACCCTACTGAAGCTATGAATTATTATTCTTCTGAGGAGTATGTTGTTGTTGTTGTTGCCCACCCTTAGTGGTTGTCTGTTGGTTCCTAGAGGAACCTCCTGTCTATATCTGACTACCTTGTGGACCAAAACGTGCTATAGGTGCACTACCTATCTTGACACCGATGTGTCCACCCAATGCTAGAGTCAGATTCTCTTCCACAATGCGTGCTTTCTCAACTGCAACCTCCATAGTCTTCAGTTTGAAGACTCTAACTCCACTAATGCAGGCATTCAAACCCCTGATAAAATATTCTACTAGCATCACCTCATCATCTCCAATTCCTGCATATTGTTGAGTTCATAAAATTTGCGTTCATACTGCTCAACAGATAGAGCCATCTGACGCAAATCATGAAACTCATCAGCTCGTCATTGCCTCCAATGTTCTGATAGAAATCATGCTCTAAACCTTTCCAAAAACTTCTCCCAAGAAACTGACCCAATCTCTAAATGGAGCTTCTACTCCTTCAAACACCACCAAGTAGAGGCAAAACCTCTCAGATGCATGATGGCACATCCAGGTTGGGTATTGCTACCATATGGGTGCATAGCAAAACATCTACCCAAGTCTAATAGCCAGGTCTCTGCCTCTAGTCCACCACCCATGGCATCAAATGTAGGAGGGCGTTCCCTCAACTAATCCCTCATATGTCCTGCAACTATGGCATCCTGCTCTGCAGTACAAACAATCCTCCTATGAGATCTATCACATTCCCTAACCACCTCCTGATCAACTTATTGCCTTGGACCAAGTCCGGCAAGAACCTCTTCTAGTAGGGGATGCAACTGAGCTCCCTCAACCTCTGGCTGAATCAGAATCCATTCCTCACTTGTCTGTTCCAACTGAGGACCCAACTGTTCAACATGTTCGCTCTCGTGGGAGCTTCGAGGGGGATTAACCTGAGGGTTCAGCCCATGGCCTCTACCTCGACATCTACAATGACCTCTAGTATGACACCTAGGCATGATCCTACACATAAAACAAAAGAAACAAGTCTCAAGTACAAAACAGAAAAGGCTAACCGAAAATGATACTATGTAGTCTAACATTTAGGTCAACCTAATGGGCTCACAATTACCCAGAGCGTTCAGTGTTAGAACCTTGGCTCTATTACCAATCTGTAATGCCTTGTCTGGTAACCTAAAGAATGTTGCATTGACAGTGAAAGTGTATTAATTTTTTTATAAAACTATAAACATAAACTTAACTAATGTAAACATTCCCTAAGATACGTGACGACACACTACTTGAAAATCCCATAGATGACAATAGTATTTAACATGAAATATATTTAATTCACATAGTGTCATGCCTATAATTTTTTTTTTTGCTAAAACAAAAGAGATAGAAAAAACCCAACTATATTTTTTTTTAAAACCCAAACATTAAACATTAAGCCAAATAACCAACCTTGGTATTTCAGGGGTACACTAACCATGGTACAATACATTGAGTTAAAGAGAAGAAGTTTCTACAATTAAACCTACTTGCAATTTTATCTTTAATTAACAACCATCAATTAATTAGCATGCAACTCATACAATAATGTTAGCATCAAGTTCAAACAAGAAGCAAGGATAACACAATTTGGATTACCCACTAATACTACTATTATCCTCCTTATTGATGTTATCATCCATTATTCATTAGTTACTAATAATATTATTTGCTAATGGATTTATGTGTGACCCATGATATTAATTTTTCCATAGAATTACGATGATAATTAAATTGATGATAATAATTTGACACAAAACATTAAACATGACACACTATCTTTGTTAGACCTCGTTAAATAGTAATATTGACGATAGATAACAGATTCTATTGTAATGGTGTTATGAAATCAAATGATAGTAATAATGTGTAAACTCCACTATTATTTGTATTATTATTATTATTAAATAAAGCAAAAATAATTCTATTAACACCATTATTAATACTACTATCATTATTTTAACCACTTTGAATAATAATATACTTTTAAATTTCCAACCAAGCCTTACTAAAATTATTTTCTACCCTTTAACCAATAACCCTCAATACACTTTTTGATAATAGTCCCAACATTTAACATTCGATCTCAAAATTTAAATATGAACTATATAAGATAATTATAATTTGCAAGTTAGTTACTAAATTTCCACTCTATTTACTCACAAATTAATTATATTTCACCTCCGTTTTCTTTTTTAATTACTATTAATTTAATTATTTAAAATTATATGTATCTACTCCATTCTATTTACTCACAAGTTAGTTACTAGATTCCCATTTTATTTACTCACAAGTTAATTACTAAATTCTCATTCTATTTAAATAAAATTACTTACTAAAGTTCCATCCTATTTACTCATAAAGTTAGTTATAAATCTTATTTGTATTTACTCATAAAGATTAATTGCTATCACTTTACTCTTTAATTTTCTTCTAATTAATAAAGTTAAGAAATAAGTATTAAAAATAATAAATAACTATATCTCTATCCCATTCATTTTCACGAGGCATCCTTCATATTCATTAATGTACTTGTATTTCTATATGTGTCCAATGCATATATATATAATTGTTACCTGTTGCAAAGATTTTTGGAAATACAAATGACGGGTCTCAGAGGATAAGGATATTTCAGAAGGAAAAGCTCATGAACAACAAGTTAGAGAATGAATCCCTTAAACATTGGTTTAGATATTAAATTTATGATTATTAAAAGCAGCTCCAAAAAGGATGTTGTCCAAGCTGAATGACATTTAAATTGAAAAGTTTTCACAGGAGAGCCAAGAATCAATGCAATTGCATGAGCTTTCTTATAGCTTACTTCTTTATTTTTATATAGCTCAGAGCGATTAGTTTCCTAAAGTAAACAAGATTGTATTATCAATATTTTCTTGTATTTTTATTTTGATTAAAATTAACTTCAATTATAAATGGGAGTATCATTTCCAATAGTTGTTATTGTTATAATTTTTCCTTAACATTACTACTGTCCTATACCTATTTTTTTGTTTGCTACTAATACTAATACCAATCTAGCTATTAATATTATTACAAATTTATTTATTTTTGCTGTAATATAAGTATCGCTAGTAGCATTAAATATTTATGTTGTTTCCAGTTAGCCCCAACAAACATAATACTATTTAACTTTGGTTTAACATTAACCAAATGGCTTCCAATTAATCTAAGAGATGATGATGTTCCAATTCATTCCTTTGAGTTGCACAAATAACAGACCCTCTGCGAGAAATATTAAGTTAACATATGATAAATTAAAGGAAATAATTGACAGGTC